>WMED01013756.1:0-14291 GCA_019650415.1 Pipa parva | reverse complement strand
TCCTGAGTTTGCACCTGTACCTGTGTCCTGGTTATCCTGTACCTGAGTTCTGTGAATCCTTTTCTGTTCACTTGTCATGTTTCTGCTTTCTTTTGGATTTCATTAAAGAGCCATGTTCTTTGGATAAAACCTCTTGTGTTTCCTGCATTGGTACTCATGCAAAGTTCTCAAAGTAAGAACTACAGTTTTCTGCATACAGTAACCATTTGTTCCGAGCCAAGATATTCAGTGGTTTGTCAGCTGTGTTCCTTGCCTGTTTCCAGACACTTGCCAAGGTCTCCTTCTGAACTTAGCCTTTGCTAATGCTCCTGACAGAATAAACGAGACATTTATTCTTATTCCTTGATCCTGACAGAATGAACTTAGTATTTATTCCTGTTCCTGACAGAACAAGCCGTTTATTCTTGATCCTGACAACCTGTCACCTTGGGTAACTAACCCACTGCCAATCCTTGTTGGGATAAACTTCCCAGCTAGCTAGGGCTATCTTTCACTTCTGAAGTGACTGCCACAATAGCTTCTGACTCGGCCTGAGAAGATGGAGTCCCCCACCAGATGGTGGAGACCCAGGAACTAAACACTTTCCCTCCAAAGGAAGCACTATTTATTCCCTCTAGAGCAGTGGTTCTTAACCTTGTTTGAGGTACCGAACCCACCAGTTTCAAATGCACATTCACTGAACCCTTCTTTAGTGATAAATCACTTGACCTCTAAGACTGACTCATCGAACCCCTAGGATTCGATAGAACCCTGGTTAAGAACCACTGCTCTAGAGGTCCTAAATGAAATTTCCCATATTTCTGTAGTTGTCTGAAATATTGCCATAATATAAAATGATAACCTGTATTATGTGAGGTGTGTATTTGAACACCAGGTGACATTACAAGCTAGTGGGAGAAAATACCAGGTTTCTCCGAAAATAAGTCAATCCGTGAAAATAAGACCTAGAAGAGATTTTACTGAATTGGTAAATATAAGGCCTCCCCTGAAAGTAAGACCTAGTAAAGTTTTTGCTTGGAAGCATTCCCACTGAATAGAACACCAGAGCATACAGCTATGATTCTTTTTATCCCGCTACCATTGTCCCCTACGTTCACCATCCATTGCAGAGCAGCTGCATGCAGGATATAAAGAACATCACCTGCCGCCAACTATAATATTACCTTCCACAGCTGTCACTTGTAAATGTGCAATCAAGGCATCAAGAGGCCTGTCAGCTGCCGCCATCCCAGTTGTCCGGTACTGCCAGATGTAGAACTGCGCACAGTCTGCCGTTATAATTTCACCTGCCGCAGTACCGTACACTGTCCCTGCTGTGCTGTACGAGTGTGCTGTAGGGAGTGTCCCCTTGTAAGACATCCCCTGAAAGTAAGACCTAGCGCATCTTTGGTAGCAAAAATGAATATAAGACACTGTCTTATTTTCAGGGAAACAGGGTATACACTGCACAGCTAGGACATAATGTAGAATATAATGAAAACACAAACAGAGGAAAAGTTATACACTTTTCAAATTTTGCAGAGGGTTACACGATCATTTCATCTTTTTCAGCTAGGTTCACCATTTAGCGTTGTTTTTCAATTCCTTTGATTTATATAGGCTCTAAAAGATATTCTTAACATCGGAATATATACAGTATAGATGAGTTGAAACCGGCACACTTTGCCAGAGTTCTCAGTGAGGTTTCCCCTTTCATTTCAGATTGACATCGCTGTTGTTGTTTGATGGAAAATGACCCCATCAAATCCAGAGGAAATGATAGGCTTTCAGTAGCCTAAAGCAGCCAAAGATACATTTTCAGTTAAAAAAAATTCAACTTGACAGCTTTATTTTTAAAAAAAAACAGTGATGTGTGCCCCCATGATGTCGATATATTGTCGCTATTTCACCAGCATAACAAAGTCAAAATTTTATAAATACTCCCCCTTAAGCAGGGGCGCTTCTGGCCCTATTGGTACCCTGGGAAACCACCCCTTGACCTCCCCCCCGCGCTCCCCCCTTGCCCCGCACCCCCCACTCACCTCCAACAGCCTTCCAGTGACGCACCTCTTCCATTGAGGTAAGTTGAATGCGACGGCACTCCTTAGATGTTCGGGTCTTGCCGGCAGCTGCCAAATACAGCCAACAAGACCCGAAGCAGCCAAGGAGCGCCGTCACATTCAACTTACCTCATTAGAGGAGGTGCATCGCTGGAACGCTGTTGGAGGTGAGTTTAGTTATGGGCGATGTGGGCGACAGCGTCCCTCAAATAGATTGCGCCCTGGGCAGTCGCCCACATCGCCCATCAGTAGAACTGGCCCTGCCCTTGTGTAAAACTTCTTAACTGAAGACATTTTGAGCTTTTAGGACACCAGTAGAGAAAGCATTAGGGTAATAGTACATGTGGCCTTTCAACTACAGCCATAGTTACCATTGTCAAAAATTAGGGTAATAGTACATGTGGCCTTTCAACTGCAGCCATAGTTACCATTGTCAAAACACTATCCAAATACTTTGGTGATTTTTTTCAAACTGAACTGACACTTCAAGCAGATGCATTTGTCAAATCACCATTGTCAATTTTTTGTTAAAGCTAGTGTTGCACACCTAATGAATTGACACAGAGATACAGATGGGATGTTTTTATTCCAGACATCCATCTGCAAAATGAAATATACAGCAGTCAGCATGGAGACTGGGACCTTCTTGCATACATGAATCTGGTATCTGCCAATTAAAGGGGGTCATTTACTAAAATCCAAATTGTTGCTTATATGTGCGAATTTGCCAGATAAAGACAGTCGCAATAGTCTGCTATAATGAGAATATTATGGGAAAATTGTCGCAATCTTAACATTAAAAAATTGTTGCGACTTTACTATGGGGAAATTGTAGCGGATTTGCTATGGGAATCCGCTGTTTGAGAATTTGACAGTCGAATTCGCACCTTAGTGAATAACCCGTGTCCCACCAGAAACACTTCCCGGATTCATTGGTCCTTTTGCGATTCTGCTGGTGCTGCACTTATTAAAGATGTACCAGCAACAGGTAGGCTTATTGTTCTTCCTTTTTGCTGTTTCATTATACACAGTACAACAATCTTACCAAATATTGCTAAGTTATAAATATAGAATAATATTTCATTTTGTTTGGATGGATGTCCATTTCTCTCTGTATATCCCACAATAGGGCAATAAAAATGTGACATTCACAGCTCAGGCAACCGTTTTGAGTAATATGGTAGGGAGAGGAATTCCTGGAATCAAGTATAATTTATGGTCCACTTGCCAACATTTTAAAAAGTATGCAGTTTGCTTAGTGAATGCAGCCTTGACCCATTTGTTTATTTAGCATCAGTTCTGTCAACCCGCCCCAGACAAAAAACATTTTGTCACGTTTATATCACAGGACACCATGTTGCCACATGTGTCATTAGTATGCATTCTTAAAAATAGAGTAGTTGCTGGGGAAGGAGGAAATGTATTTGACTTTAGCTGATTTTGCATTTTTATGGACATAACCTACATGGGTAAATGATCAAGCTGCGGCACGCACACTGACTACGGGAATGAGATGTACCTATACCGTATCTGGAACACTTTCACCATCGCTGATTTCTAATTTTCTTAACACATGAATTGTGCACCTCCAACCTGCTACCTTATCGTTAACCAATAAAACTCACCATTCACATTAATTTGGATATAAATTGGCCACAGTTTTTATTGAATCAGCTGCTGGGCTTCTGCTACCTCCTCTCTGCCTTCCATTACCCGGTAAGGGGGGGCTAAGCCTAATGAGGGGTCTGGACCTACAGGATCTAGTGGGCCTAGATGGGGGTTCGGCTGGGAGAAGCTGCCTAAGCCATTCCCCTCCCCTAAGCTGGGCCTCTCTCCTCACCCTTTCTATAAAATTTTCTAAGTCTAAATTCTGCATTTTTTTAAAGTATATTCTCCCTAACTTTAACTCCTCAGCCTGGCTTTCCTAAAATGGCCCCTAACTCCTTCTCTAATATGATGTTGTCCTATCCTTCCCCTTTGCTTCCCCCCCCCCCCCCTTTCCTCCCCTACTATCTAACTAGCCAATCCCGTCTGCTGTGGCCAGGGCACAATTTATGCAGCCCCTCCCCTATTATCTGTGTCAGGGCAAACTGGAAAAGCTGTTTGCGCAGGTGTTCAGTGCAGGTCCTCTATCAATCATGGTTGCTAAGTGGGGCTTTTTTTTTTTGGGGGGGGGGGGGTTTCCAGCGGGAGCAGAACGATTGGTTGAATCTTAAAATGGGCGTGAAAAAAAATAAATAAATAACTGTAGTGTTCATGAATGATGAAAAAGCAGTTACCTTTGTAGAAATCGAGCTTGTGAATAAGGCGAAGGTATTTATAGAAAAACCACATGGGAATGAACTATGACAAAAAAAATATCTAGTTATATATTAGAATTCTGGTTCCAAGGGAAATAAAGATTTATTTATTTTCCTTTCTAGATAAAGAAAACTTGCGCTAGTTGAAAGTTGTTATTAACAGTGTTTGCTGTTAAAAGTGAAGATCTCTTTTAAATAAATGCTTCAGCATGATTTTGAGTAAAGTAATTACAGGGGTGTGTGTTAAGTATACCTGTCATGTACAGGAGGTATCCCCCTTCTGGGATCCTTTGTCTACAGTTTGTAAAACAAAATAGGAGTGGCTAGTAAGCACCGGATTACAAAGCAAAACGAGCAGTTACAATTCAAAGTGATCAGCAACAGCTCATACAGTGCTAACTGAATCCAATCTTTATCCTCATAATTTTTAGCCTGTTCCTCATACCTCCTTTTGATGTGGCTATTTGACTATGCTATGTACTGCTCTGACCTGATGAAGAGGGAATAGTTTATGTCATTTCATCTATTGCGGCAGAATCAATTGTGCATAATCACTGTTACATTTATGGTTGTTATGATGGAGTGAATGTAGTCAGGAAAATAGTAGCGTTGGTGTATTGTAGCAAATCTGTCAAAAATAGGTGTATTACAAGAAAGTGAGGCCATCTTTCCATGGATCTGTTTAAAAGAGACAATGATTCTGTGACTATCTACATTATAGACAATATCCTAGCAATATACATGAATATCATAAGGTTAATGTCATGGATGTTATTTTCATCAGAAATGTATTTTGTGCATCTGGAATAAGATTGGAAATCATTTACACATAATGCAATTTTATAATCATTCATCGGTTGAATGTCCCGACAGTGTTTAATTATTTGCTTGGTTTGCATACCTATAAAGGATATTATATGTGGTGCTCTACAAAGATTACCCATACACTTTATTTCTTGCCCCAGTGGAGTTTACAATCTAATTTCCCTATGCATTCACAAACAGAGACACAAACTAGGAGTCAAGTTTCAATAAACCTAGTAGTATTTTGGACTATGGGAGCAAAATAGAGTACCTGGAGGTGGTGCCTAAGGACATGTGATCTATGACAATGGTAGGGTTTCATTGGTAGTTGTATATTCAATCAGGGAAAACAGTGTTAAAGATCCAGGGGGGTTATTCATCAAAGTCCAAATTCGCCTTGCATAGTGTCTCCAAGTCTGTTTGCATCAATACGATTAGGAAGTCGCAAATTCACTTCCTCTTATTCATGAAGCAGCGGACAGCGTCAGACACCATCGCATACATAGTGTGGCGTAGTAAGTCGCACTAGAGTAGGATGAGAAATCATGCGAAGTGAGGAGATCTCCTCCAGTGAAGGGCAGAGATGTCAGTCTCATCACATCCCTCTAACTATATATAAGTGAATAACACTTATTTTTATATGTCACCTTGTGCCTAGTTCATGTTTAGTAGTAGACTAATTTAGTCACAGTCACCATTGTTACTTTTGAATGAATAGTTGCCTTACGCAAGACTGGAGCCCTGCCATCAACTCCTCAATTCGCCACTCTTTTGTGGCAAAGGCAAACAGGGGAATTTGGAGCAGTTTCCCTGCAGAATCCGCTCCTTCAGTGGGAATAGGATATGGCGAAATGGAGCGCACTATATCATCTAAATTCAAAGACAGTGATAATAGAACACGATCTACACCAAATTTCCCACAGGGTTATACATATTCTATATAATATATATTTTATATTATTTTCCTATTGTTCCCCTGTAAATAATATTTGATGTAAGAATGTACTTCGCATACTCTGCTCATTTGATTAAAAAACATTATAGCGAGACTCTAACCAATCTGTCTTTGGAAAGAAAGGTCATTTCCAGAAACTGTTAGCAGAGAAGGGTATTTATCATAGGTCCCTTGTCGGTTTGTCATTGAAGGTTTCAGTGCTTTCCCAGTTTGTACTGTTACAGCTAAGCAAAAAGGGAAATAGGTCTATTATTATCATCAATAAAACACAAAGTGCTGATGGCGTACAGCAATAGACATTGGAAGGAAGGGAATTTCTGCCAACAAAATGTTATACGGTTTCGCAGCAAGAGTTGGAAAGGACCATTTCTAAATAAGACGCACAGATAAATAAATGCATGACAAGCAATGGCTCTCAATCTGCCTGGTATCTCTACCAGCGAGCCTGTAGGTAAGTAAACTTAGAAGCACTTTTTTTTTAACTTCATCTCTTTCAAGTTTTTACCCTCTGTTACCAGCTGTGCCCTCATTCCTCTTTCAATGACCTGGGAACAGGTCTTTGGAGCAAGTGTGTAGCTGCTCTGTTACCCTATAGAGAGATGGTTGATAATCTAACACACATGCAGTAAAGACCTGTGCCCAGGGTTCAGCGAAGGAGAAAGTAAGTCCACACTGCCTGTAATCTTCAGCTCTCACCTATTACATGGAGGGTAAATAACTGATGATTTTATGGTTATTGAACTAGTTAGAAGATGGCTTTTTCTGTAAGGAATAACAAGTAAGCAAATTTCTACCTGTGGCTGTACGTCATTTCTGGTTCACCTACCCAGGTCCATCAGAAATATAAAGTGTAAAGACACTACAATATCCTACTTTATCTGTAAGGCTACTAGGCTGGCCTTAGTAGGTTTAAATGACACCTTCAAATTTTAATCACAAAGGGGCATGTTAATATATACAAAGTAATGTTAGAATGTGACCTTCTTCACAAAGATCTGCACAAGGAATTTTTATTGTCATACCATTTCATATACACATTTTTTTCATCTCCCGAAGAGCTTATGCGACTGTAAATGTTAGGGACATAAACAGTTAAATAAAAAAAAAAGTGTCACAGTGACCCTTGTCCTAGGGAATGATGATGGACAGCCGAGGGTCTACTACACAAGATACAGAGAGTGGGCCCAATCTTCCTTAATCCAAAACTACCCTGGGACAATACATTTCCACTGTAGCTCTGCCTCATTACTACAAATGAGTCTTCCTCTGTCACCAAAGTTGGTGTTTATACTATTCTTGTACCCATCTGTTTGGTTGGATGTATATGACCATAGAATACCAAAGTCTTTTCCCATTCTGCCTATTCTAGTAAATTATCCAGGCCTCAGCTGGGAACTGGGCCACAAGGCATATTTCTCCCTTCTTTCTAGAAGGCAACTGCTGGGACAAATACTGGGGACGTGATTACTCTTCCACCTCCAGGAAGCTGCATTTTGTTGCATCAATCCAACTCCATGGTTTGCCAAGTGTCACCAGTAGAGTTGCAAATGGCAGCTTGGCGTTCCATTTCTAAGCAGATTTCATTGTTTCTCAGTGAGTGTTGCACCAGCTGTGACCTGTAGAGTGATATCCTGAGTTAGGAGGTTCCTTGCTGCAAAGGCCATTCCCATAAGAGTGAAAACCAGGTCCTCCTTAAACTCTGCGCCTTGGTGTGAACCTGTGCTAATTCTACTGTGGTAATGAGGATTCACAACCATATCTGTAGCTTTAACCACATGCAGCTAGTGTAGCCTTGCCTTCCATGAATAGGAAGCTTCCATTTAGGATGTGTTAAAGGACTTCTCTAATTAACCCGATTCCTCCACTATAAATGTATGTCTTTCTCTCTGTTTTATCCCAACAAAGAACCCCATCCACCTCTATTCCATGCACAATTTCCAGCGTATCCTTCTGAACTTATATGGATGCCATGGGGAGAACGGCGCAATGATTAATTGGACTCCCTTCTTAAGTGATGTCAGGAAATGTAGAAAAGAAAGGTTACATCTGTCAATCAATGTTAGCAATGGAGGACAGTTTTGCATTGGGATGGGGGAGGAGATGGCTTGCTGTTATGTACAGCTTGGAGGTAGAATTGTGCAGTAAAAAATAATAAAAGGCAATCTGCTATGTGTCAACCTTCTTTTATTCCCCAAGGATATAATAATAGTAACAAAAACATTTCATTACAACTGCCTGATTTTGCTGCAGATCCATTTAAACCCTCTTAACTGAACATTCTTTATGAAAAATAAACATGAATACAATTGGATTATTGAATAATAAAAGCTGTTCCTATGGATTTCCATAGCAACCATTATTGTCTGGATAAAGCTGCAGTGGGGTTAGGTTGAGCCCGTGAATCATCATCAGAGATTGAGAAGGCCCCGTTTTATACATTAAAAGACACAGCTTTTCCTGCACAATGCAGATTTCTTTTTTCTTGTCGAGCACCTTGGATAAATATCCAGTGGTGGTATAAGTTACTCTCAAAACATTAGCTCTATGGATTTGTACAAATGTCAATTTATTTTTTTTGGCATGAGCCACAACAATAGTTCAGCCACAGCTCCCAGTATTTGGCAATGATAATAGATGGTGTGAGTTGAGTATCTGGGTTTTTTTCTGTGTGGACATACAGCAGATAGGACAATTGGTGACACTTTTAATCATTGATAAATATGCAACATTATTTTGGATGTTTGATCACAGAAGCTTCTATCTGAAAAGAGTTGTGGTGATCCAACACACACAGCATGCAATTTTTTTATTGCTAGTGTAGATCCTATAGAAAAAGTCAAAGATCAAACACATGAGATAGACAACTGCTTCTTCTGCTTTATGATTTCTGTTTGGGGAACTGTCTGACTTAAGGTTCCAAAGAGTTTATTTATTGTGTGTATTTCTATTGTGCCAACAAAGTCTTTCAATCCAGGCCTCCCGGAGAAAGAGTTCAGTCATTTAAACCTCAAGTTGTTTCTACTCTCTTGTGTTGGGCACAGAAACTGACTGCAAGGTCCTACGGCCTACTAGCAAAACATGTAATGTACAAAAGAAGAATTATAATAAATGCCCAACTGTTATGTTAATTAAAGGTAGCTAAGGACCTGCAAATGTTAAGTGATATTTTTTGGCACTAGGATGTGCTCCCCCAAAGATCCTCTGGTGCTCTGGTGGAACAGTCAAACCCTGATTCTTTATCTAGAGCAGCGGTTCCCAACCTTTTTGAGACCGTGATCTCCGGCGCTGATGTCACGGCCTGAAGTTAAGGTCCAACGTCATCACGTACACGCCTCATGTGGTGACGTTCGGGCAAAATGTCATCACGTACGCGTGTCACATGATGACATTCTGGGCCGACATCACCACGCAGGAACCCTTATAAAAAGGGATCTGCAAGCGCTTCCGGGCTCCACAGTGGTTCTCGACCCCTGTGAGATGGTTATGCAACCCCCGTTGGGGTTGTGACCCACAGGCTGAGAACCGCTGATCTAGACAGATATGACTGTCCAGATAGCATAGCAATGAAAGTAGTTCAGCATGTAAATTTAATATCCAAAAGTTGAGCTGATGGTCAAGGTTTACATTAACAAATGAACTGGATATTATGATTTTGCATTGCAGTTATTCCTACACAAAACTATTTAAAATGTGAGCTAAATTTAAGTTGAATTTCTGTTTTGTGTTGTATTGTCTTTGTTTTTCTATGATTGCAGTCGTTGTTTGATTCATTAAGTCCCCTAGAAAGCTCAGTTAAAATAAAATAGCACACTTCTCTGAAATCTTTTAGAGTTTTAGAAGCACAGTTTCGGCATATACTGTAGTAGCTGCAGTATAATTGCATTTGGGTCATTTTAATTCTGGGGGGGTTCCTGTCCTATAACATTTACTTTCCTTCCAGCAAGAACATATTTGTACAATCTGGATTGTTATCACGCCAGTATACTAAATTATTGGTAGGCTCTACAAGCATAAATTGTATAATTGCATTGATTTGTTGAATGCATATGTACCTTGGGTCCTTTAAGTAAATGACAGTAGCAATAGAATGGATATTACGTTTTACCACCCACTCTGGTGTGTTTAAAGAAATATGCGATCCTGGTACAATTATTTACAAGTAATTGTCACTGTTAAATAATTTTTACAATATATATTATATACATATTTTTTACAAAAGCCTCTCCTCTCTTACCCAATTCCTCTTTAGTGAAGTCGGTGAGGATCAGTGAAGAATCTTATGCAACTGACTTGATCTGCAGGTTTGAGAATTCTGGGAAAAATAATGATAAAGAAGCGGGTGGGCTGCAGCTCTGTAAGCTTAAACACCTGCAAGATGAAAGGAGCCTCTAAAAGACTCATAAACTGAAATGTGAGCAATAAATATCGCTAAGGCATTTAACAGTGACAAACAGGTAAATAACTATTAGAGGAAAGACTGTCCCTTTAAAGTATATCAAGAAATAATGAAATGATGGACCCACAAGCTGTCATGTCAACCCAATTACCGAACCAGATGGAACCTTGCCATCATATGGTGTTAGTAAATGCATCAGTTGTAATTTAATGATTTCTATTTTTCTAAAAGGTCATTTTATCAAGGACATTTTTTTTCTTTTTAATTCTTTCAGGAAATCAGCCATCTCCTTTGAATTCAGTTGAAGGCTTCAACCTGGTGAAGAAAAGATGGGAGACTTTGCCCTCTATGCCAACTGGCCGTTGTTCATGTTCAAGTCTTCAGACAAACAATATGCTTTTTTTTATTGGAGGCGTGGCACATGAGCCCAGCAGTGCTGTGGAAGCTCTTTGTGTTTTAGAGGATGTTTGATGATTGGTTGTTCCCAATCCTAAGTTTAAATTAAAAAGGCACTGGCTTTGAAATATGTGCCTGAGCATCTCTTGGTAAGCAGTAGGCCAAAACACTGCAGGAAATCAAGCCCTTAAGCCGACCAGATCACTGCACTAAATGTGCTTGGGAAAGAGAGAGAAAATGAAGAGAAGACTATTTCAATGTTAAGTTCAATCGTTCTAGTTCAGTACGATATGCAGAATGGTGGCGCTTCACATATGTCAACCAATTAAGCACAACATTATATCTTTGTGTATAAACAGTGTACTTGGAGTAGATACCTAGTAAGACCAGTGTGGGTTAGACATATATTTTGGGTATAAAATCTTACCCAGAAAAGTATAGTTGGCAAACTACGTTATAAAAATTTTATATTATTTAAAAAAAAAAAAATATTAGAAACAAAATATCTAGAAACATAGATAAGTAGTTTTGGGAACAGCTTTCTCAAACTGTATATAATGCTGATTACTCAACATGTCCTTACTAGACCAGTACTTGCAAGCGAGTGTTTTGATGAACAATACTAATTACTACAATATATAAGCTATGTGAGTTTAGCTGTAGGCCTAGGTGCCAGATGTGGGGGGGGGGAAATTATAACAGGATCTAGCCTACAATACAATCTAGCCTACAATAAGTGAGTATCACAGAATATCCTCCCTCCACATGGACAGCTAGATGTGTGCCAAAGCACAGAGGCGGTTATTCACTTCTCATCCTACTTCTATCCGACTGAGGGGTTATTCACTAAGGTGCGAATTCGACTGTCGAATTCCTAAACAGTGGATTCCCATAGTAAATCCGCTACAATTTCCCCATTGTAAAGTCGTGACAATTTTTGAAAGTTAAGATCGCGACAATTTTCTCATAATAAAGTCGCCACTGCGACAATATTCTCATTATAAAGATGCGACTGCGGTAGTAGCAGCCTATTGTGACTGTCTTTATCTGGCAAATTCGCATCTATACGCAACAATTCGGACTTTAGTGAATAATCCCCGTCCGAGTCTCTAACTCTTAATCCACTGACTTTCATGTTTTCTGAATAACTTGTTGATCTGTTGGTATTAACTGACCATATATTGATCCGCCTCTGTTGCTGTGAGGTTATCCAGAAAATATTTCATTTTGGTGACGTTTAGCGGTAGAGGACAAATAACATGATTTTAATTTAGTTGAACTAAGAATACCACCAGAAGACAGAAAATAAAATAAAGTGGACAGCGAAACATATCTTTTATTCATCAGTTTGATAGTAATCACTGTTTTCACTGAAATTTATACTATAAAATATCCTTCCGTATGTGTGGTCCTTGATTTTCTGATTTCTTGATATTTTATGGGTTGGTTTTCAATTATTGGTGTACCTTGATGCTGTTTAAAAATTTAGCAAAATGTACATGGCTGGAAGAAGTAAACAAATGTAGGATATAAACATGTCACTTTATGACATCATAGAACCTTTACTTGGAAAACTACAGTAAAAATGCTATTATTGTCACTCACCAATAATAAAATAAGTATCTAAATTAATGAATATAGAACTGTAGTAAATAGACCTGTTCAGACCTGAATTTGTGAATCCACTTTCTGTTAATCAGAACTGACCCAACCACCTATATTTCTATAATGTTTCTCAAGACCCGCCTTCTCTTTATTTGAAATCATATTTGTTACTGTGTACTTAAAATAGCACAATAACCCCAAAGGAATAAAAGGAAAAGGTGGTTCTATGTTCTGACTTTGTTTCCCTTTTCCTGCAGTCTATACATATAATATATCAAATATACCAAACATTTGTTAATGGAAAAAATTAAGGGGGGAATTCAGCAAGCTCCGAAGTGAGGCGCGTAGTGTTCGCCTCACTTCAGAATGACTGAAATGCGCATGCTAAATGCTTATGAAGCTTTCAGAACTGACTGAGGGCCTAATTCACCATTGTGCGGACATCAGCATGCGCATTAAAGGGATTCCCCTCCCGGCGAGGAGACTCGAGTGCTCTCGCCGGGAGGGGAATCCCTTTAATGTGCATGCTGATGTCCGCGTACAGGACATCAGCATGCGCATTTCAGTTTTTCCGAAGTGAGGCGAACACTACGCGCCTCACTTCGGAGCTTGCCGAATTCCCCCCTAAGTGTAGCTATGCAGGGTTTCTCCAGCATCATATTAGAATCGTTCTATATTATATACAGTATATGGAATAATATAATAATATACCTTGGCTGTAAAACGCTTTTACGTCTCACACAAGAGTTGTATGGCCATTAAAATAAAAAGTGCAATTATACATAGGTCATAGAACAGTGGTTCTCAGCCTTCTTTTCTGCTGTGACCCTTTATACGTGACCGCGACAATTTTAAAGACGTGACAATATTCATATAATCATATGGGAACATCGTTGAGGTCACTACTTTATTGTAGGAAAACTATTGTCGCAGTCGCGAATTTATTATAGAAATATTGTCACGACTTTACTTTAGAAGTGTTGTCGCAACTTTACTATAGAAATATTGTTGCAGTTGCATCTTTAAAATTGTTGCGGTCACAGATAAAGGGTATCGAAAGCCTGCGCCAATCCCCAGGGGTGTTAGGCAACCCCTGGCAAATTGTCATTTGACCCTCAAAAGGGGTCGCAACACCCAGGTTGAGAACCACTGCTATAGAACTTAACAGTGAATTCCGATACCGTTATACTTTTTATTGATTTATATTATTAGATCTTTCAAATAACAGTGAAATCTTAATTTTATGACATCATATTATTTTGGGGGCATTATAATAATAGTAGAAAAGTACCTAAATTCAGTTTCACATCCACCCTTTCTGATTTTGTGAGAAATGTGTTTGGACACATAGGCTGTTTTGTGTTATCTCCCACAGGCTACTGAGGGAGAGTCTTGATTAGTTTTCTGAGTAAAGTCATGACCCTACACTAGTGATGTCATGATGTTCAGTTTGCCAGGCTGCAAGGTAGTATGTGCAGTGTCTGTTCAGTTAATATTATTTTTGGTTCTCAAATGCTGTAGTAATTACCAGGTAAATAGGCTAGTAGAGGCAGATGTTGGTCCTATCAAGGAGTCAAGTTGAAAGAGTCTCAGGGGGTTTGTGAGTAAAATCCTACTCACACAGTGCAGGGTGATAGTGTGTTTGGGTCTAGAAGCTTCATTTTACGTAGTATTAATGAAAATATCCAAAGGGCTTTACTGACTAAAAGCCAGATTGTCACATATAGCTCTTAATTTTATATACAGTTAGTGGGACATTGTGAGGAGGAACTAGGGACAGGGAGACATAGAAAGGG
>WMED01013755.1:0-14291 GCA_019650415.1 Pipa parva | reverse complement strand
TACAGCCAGCCAGTAGATGTAGCAGTGTCACAGCTTGCAGCCAGCCAGTAGATGTAGCAGCGTCACAGTTTACAGCCATCCAGTAGATGTAGCAGCATCACAGCTTACAGCCATCCAGTAGATGTAGCAGTGTCACAACTTACAGCCAGTAGATGTAGTAGTGTCACAACTTACAGCCAGCCAGTAGATGTAGCAGCTTCACAGCTTACAGCTAGCCAGTAGATGTAGCAGCTTCACAGCTTACAGCTAGCCAGTAGATGTAGCAGTGTCACAACTTACAGCCAGCCAGTAGATGTAGCAGCTTCACAGCTTACAGCCAGCCAGTAGATGTAGTAGTATCATATCTCATCCATTTGCATAGTATCTAGGTACTCTGGATATACAGTAGTTACCTTCCTTTGTATCATGAATCAGCATAATCCCGGTGAGGCACTGCTTCTCACAGAGGGTCTTGATACAGGAACCCCACCAAATTGGTGACCTGTAGGGATTCTCCACCTTGCCCGATGGAGGCCCTGTAGCAAAGGCCCAGCCTGCTCCCAGGCCTGGGACTGAAGACCACAACCCACATGAGACATATTTATAGACTGGGTTACTCCTCTCAGCTACATTCCAGGGGCGAAATTTACTAAGGATGGATTTAGTCCGCCCGAAGTTAATTTCTGACCGCACGTGCGGTGCGCAAATCGATCGGAATACTGCACGTGCGGTCAGAAATTAACTTCGGGCGATCGTTTCGCCCTTAGTAAATTTCGCCCCTAGAGAGGTATCATATTGAAAAAATTTAATATTAACAGCTTCCAGCAGGTGGTGCTATAGCTACACCTTTGGAAGCATAACTCAATTTAGATAGATATAACAGATATACTAAGATAAATATATATACAGTATATAACTCATAGGAAATGGGATGATACCTTTTCCATTTCCTACATACATAATACAAATACATTATTAAAAACCTAACATGATTTTAGTGGTATAAGGAGATGTTTAATGTTTCACTGTTATGCATGTGGTTCATAATATCTTTTACAGAGCATGGTGGGATCTGTAGTTAACACTATATTATACACTACCAGACCAGTTTGTTGTTGGAATAGTTGTAGCATTGTTGTGACATTTGTTGTGTTAATATTATGACAGTTGCAGAGTTTGGATGTTTGGTGTGTAAATATTCTGGCATTTATATTTTGCAACAAAACATATCTCTGTCTCAGACCATTTAAAAGATCTGAGAGGTGCATGTGTGGTAGGATTAACTTCATAGAATTTTAATAATATGCATTAAATTCAAGATAACTTAGTAAATGTATCTGCAGTCCTATACTGAAATGCTGATTAATACATCAGGATACCTTAAAGAAACAGTCCAGCTGAAAATTAATAAAAAATACATTGGTTTATTTATGCTTATTGACACCTTTTAGTAAACATGATTTATTAAATTTTTTTTTAAAAAAAAGTTAAAATTCTTACCTGTAAAGAACTGCCGTTGACTCTATGGCATCCCAATCAGGAGATCCCTCTCAGGAGAACATTCCTCCCTAACAGCACTCCTACTGAAGCCCCGCATCGGCACTTCCTAGAAGTCACATGGACAGCATGCACGTCATCAATGCCTCCTCCCTGGAGGACCATCGGCGGTGTCGGAGGATGGGGAATGCAACACGGAAGTGCTGTAATGCATTTCTTTACAAGTAAGAATTTTAACTTTTTTTTAAAAATTGATAATAAATTGGATTTACTAAAAGATGTTAATTAGCATAAATAAACAAATGCTTTTTTTATTTATTTATTTTTTTTAATTTTAAGCCGGACTGTTCCTTTAATGCATTTTGATTAGATGAAAAAATAAAAAAGATTTAAACATTGACAAAATAAACCCTGTTGCATCTACACATATTAATAGAAAGATCTGACAGTTATTAATACTGATGTTGGTGTCATGATGATCATGTAAATGCATGTTTCAAGGTGGAACCATTACACATTTTTTTTTTTGCAATATTGATATCAAAAACATCTGTTTGGTAACTGCTGATTTGTAACTAATGCACGTATAGTGAGAATCTATTTATGCTGTAACTGTAAAGTATATTGTATTTGTGCAGGAAAATAGCAATCTTGCTTCAATCCCAAAGGGGACAGATGGTAAGGATGACAGAATTTGTTGTATGGTACTGTGGTTTAAAGACTAAGATGCTTAAAAACTACTAGCAGACAATAAAAAATATTGTTACAAATCATAAAACTACTGATTTTTTTTTTTTGTATTTTGAATGTTACCAGTTGGACAAGTTTCATTGGCGTCTAATGCAAAGGATGCCAAAATATCCTTCCACCAACTTTCTCCTGTCACTTGGACTCAAATGTGTATTTATGATCTGGTCAGAACATTTATGATCATACTCAATATTTTTTGAATAAATATGATATTGTCTTTTAAGAAAAAAATATCTCTGTTGCCAGACTTTTTCTAAAGTGAACTAGCTAGGGAGGTATATACAGTATATTTATATTTAGATAAATGCTACTTTGATTTTTCTTTTTGCCATTGGAATGAAAAGAATTTTCAGGGTGGAGGGCAGTAGTTACTGTATAAGTTGTACTTTGCCATATTTTATCTGGTTATGCTGTTCACTTTGATTCTAAGGATGAAATTTACTAAAGTCAAAACCAATTTTTTTCCCCTTGTATTTTGCCCAAAAAATGGGAGAAAAGGTTGAAAACATACTTTTTTACCTTTTCCCCTGATTTTTAGGTGAAAAACAGGTGAAAAGGTCAAAAAATATTTCACATGTTTTCATATCATAACTTAGGCTGACTATAGTAAATATTAACTATGTGAATCCTATTAATATTATGCTATATAAATCAGTATTTCTCATTATTTCTCAGCCTTCTCATTATTTCCTGTAATAAACCTGTAACCATTTCATAAGGAATTGAAATTGAAGTCGTCCATCTGATCCTGTATACACTTTTTTTGATACATAATTATAAAAGAGCCAATGATGATATATACATATGTTCTCTATGTTTTCCCTTGTTTAAAAGTTTCTCAGGTTGTCACATGTTGTTTATTATATACAGTATATGAGCAATACTCATTATATATATATAAGTTAAGACAGAGTGATCGTGTTAGTCCACAGATGCAAAAAATGAGTATTGCAATACTTGGTGATACCTTTTTCATTGGTCTAACAGTCCCTTTAAATAGACAAGCTTTCGAGAGATATTCTCCCTTCCTCTAGTCAGCTCAAAGTATTGCTTTGACCTGAGGAAGAAAGGGAATCTCTCAAAAGCTTGTCTATTTAAAACAACTGTTAGTCCAATAAAAAAGGTATCAACAAGTATTTCAATACTCTATTTATATATATATATATATATATATATATATATATATATATATATATATATATATATATATATATATATATATATATATATATATATATATATACGTATATACATACACAATTATCCTTTCAGTAATTACTTTAATTAACAATGATGTCTAAATTATTTAGACAATATTCAGGATCTAATAATATCAGTTGAACTTTGAAATTATGAGTGATAGATAAGAACCAAAGTTTTTTCAGTATCAGATGTCAGATAACAAGTGCTGGTTACTTAGATGTGAAATTCTGTATGATATCTAATACATATGATCTGAATTTTTTAGTTTTCAGACTGAGGTATGTCAGATTTTTAGAGTATACCTGATCAAAATAAATATTTTTATTTGTGCTTGTGGCTTGAAAAAAAATTAAGATGTTCAGTTAAAGTAAATTAAAATGCTAAATAATATATATGTCAATATTTTTATATCAGAATATTTATATCTGGTCTGTTCCAAAGCCAACTGGCATGGTGGATGTATATTTGGCAGAAATGTATAATGTATAATTCAGTTCATGGCACTTCATGTTATCATTGTTTGTTAAATAGTGTTGTTCCAACTTTACTAAATAATTTTTAATATGGTTACAAGAACAGACACGTAAAGTAATCCAGAGTCTTAGTCAATTAATACCAGAAACCTAACCTGAAAAGCACAGGATTGCTGTCTATCCAGAATATAAAATGCCAATACAAATTTTTTAAAGTAATGAAAAAAATAATTATATGGAGTCAACTCACATTATATTTCCAAAACTTTCAGGGATATTTATAATACAGTATGGGGAATTTGTCTTCATCTATGTTCCATTAATTTTAATGTCATACACTTATTTACAATGATTTAAAAAAAAAAACATTTTATACTATAAATTGGAAATTCTTTCTCCAGGAAATGTGTTGCCAGTAAAAACCGTGTAGATGCTTTCTTCAATTGATTTGTAGAACCTATGCCATGCCATCTTATCATTTTCTCTTTCTGGCTTACCAGAAATACATAAAATTTATAGTCATCTGTAAGTGTTTCTTTTCCTCTATTTGTGGGTGCTTAAAATCAACCCCTTATACTAAGTACTGGCAGTTAATAAACCCTCTACAGTTAAATACATCTGCCCTTAGTTTTAATAAAAACCTAATAGTCCACCTATAATCATAACTATATTGTAGCTCAATATTAGAACTTTTCCAACCCTGTTCTTATTAATCAATCTAAATTCCCATGAGAGTTATTACTTTTTATTTTTATTAGAGGTCATTCTTTCAGCAACTTCCTCTCTTTGCTTTTTCTACTAGAGTATGTGGATGTCCTTGTCTTTTAAAAGTCAGTTGGTCAATAAGTAAGGGAATCCTTTAAATGTTGTGTGTAGCAATATCATTATATGCAGCATCACGCTCTTTTTTTTAGTATAAATTTTGTTTAGTACTGTAAATATCCTATATCCATATTTACTATAATATCTAGAAAATGTAATTTACCTAAAGAGCTATAGTATGTGTCATAGATGGCATAGTGGACTGCACAGTATGTGTCCCTTCAACCGCATAAGCCACACATTAAGGCATTTGCATAACTAGATCTTTACTTATTTCCAAGGGTGAAATTTATTCAGCTCAAAAAAACTATTTTCTCTGTCATTTTGAATTTATCCTGTGTAGATCTTGGCTGTTTGATCTGTGAAAGTCTAATGTGAAGTATGGCTACCTTTCCATCGGCAAATCTCATTGAAAAACTCGATCGAAAAGTTTCAATCTGTAAAAATCAATTTAAAAATATAGGTTGATTTTTACTGATCAAACAGCCGAGATCTACACGAGATCATTAGGGGACATGTTCTTCAAAGTCTAGCAAATTTCAATACAGTGCAAATTATGAATGAGTCTTTATGCAGAAATAGTGTTTATGCTCTCCTCACTACTGTATACATGCTAAAACCTTTAATTTTACCGAATTTACCTGACCTGCTGTAGCCCAGATATATTGTATCAGAAATATATCACAATATACACAGGAACTTCCTGTAAATTATAACCTTAGAAATAGCTAGTTCTGACATCCAGTTTTTAAAAAAAATGTCTTCCTCTTCTCCAAGACACAGCTTCTGCATGCCACAAATTGCCACTGTACCCTTTCAGTTAATGAATACTTCACAGGAAATCATGAGATTTGAAGTCATGCATGTGCTGAAACATTATTACATGCCTGCAAAATCACTTGTGAGGCTTTTTTGTGATATAATGACAAAATTATGATATCACTACAGCACATGAGGATAACAACAGAAACATTGATCACCAGCAGGTTCTTCTGCACCTCTTGTAGGTGACATAACATCATGGGATTTGTAGCCTGCTTTTATATGGTCATGCAACTTTTCAGCGTCTATTAATGTTCTTTATGAATTACAGAAAGGAGTTCATTATCCTCTATGTTATCTATTATACAAGTGGTTTATTTGATTTAAAACAACATACCTGAATTTTCCATGTATGTTGCACATAAATTGGATATGGTGGTGTCTGTAGCTCTCCTATTGTCTAATTGTAAGTAGTGTTGACTTTTCCAGATTTCAGTTCTGCTCCCGAGTTATAAATTTGAGTAAAAGCTACAGTATGTAGAAGGATGGAAGAATTTGTCTTCTAGTACTTTCCCATCTTAACCTCATTTAACAAGTAGGTTTAGTAGACCAAGAATTTTTTTCAAAATAATTTTTCATACAGGCATATTTTAGTATGTATCTATGCATGCATTTTAGTTTAGAATGTTATTTCATTACTTTTTTTATTCTGAATATTTGAAATAGAATTATATGTTGAAACTCAAAATGGAAACTGCAGTGTATATATATATATATATATATATATACACACAAAAATCCTAACCAATTAAATGTATGCCTTTAATTTACTAATGTGTCATTTTTTTCTGCAAATAATAAAAAGACCCAACTCTGCCTTGAATCTTATTAAAGTGAACAGAATTATCCAAACATTTCATTTTATTACAAATATTGATAAACTGAAGAGGTAGACTTCAGTTTTTGAAAGAACACTATGGTAACCTATTTCAGAGAGTACAAGATTGAATTGAATGTGAGTGAGTAATCCTCCTTAAGATGATTTATACTCGTATGATTTGTAGGGCATTAACAAGCCAAAAAATAACAATGTCTCGTTTCCTAGAAAATGTTGAAGGTTAACCAAAGCCCTTCAAAATATAGCAGGATCCAGCAAAGATGTCAATAATATAAAGAATGTTTGCATTCTCTTACATATGAAAGTGCCTGACACATTGATTCGTGATGGTATATTGTAAATTGTTTTTAGCTATTTGCTAATATTAGATATATGTTTGATATGAGACAATTGAGCTGTAACAGTTTCAGTCCCAATATTACATCTCTAAATACTCTGGGGAAGATGAATAATAAACAGCAACCAATCACATTTTTTTTTTTAATTATTCAAACTGCAGGATATATTCATTTGTTATTTTTTTATTATACCAGAGCAAATAAATACATATATTTATTTATTTTTTACAAGATTGATATAAAATTGTATTTAAAAATGCCTATTGTGATAGATCAATAATTAAGAGTCATCTCTGTCTGTACAAAATACTAATATTTATTCCAAATTTCTATAAATTGGCTTGTTATTATTTCTGAAATCTGTAAAAGAATCCATTACTCAAAAATACTAGATTATATTAAATAAATAATTTGTTAAATAAGTATTCATTATAGAATCGAAGTGAGGAGATTTTGAGTTTTTAGAAATTGTTCCCCTTTGTTGCTGTTATTATTATAGTCACCATTTTTTGAGTAGCATGTTTTAATCTGTTGGTTAAATTCTCACTCCCAATACATCTTATATTTGTTATATTAGATACAATTATTGACTGAATTATCCTGTAATATTGAGATATGAGGCCTTTTTGAGCACTTCCTTTTATGAGTATATTTATGTGATCTCATCAGTAAAAGGAATTTCACCTTTGGAAAATAATGAATATGGGAAGTTTCTGACTTGAGGATACTGACAAAGTTTAATGTGTAGTGTAGCAGTAATGGCTACAAATACCAAACATATTATACATCTATGGTAATTAATATGTTGCCTAAAAGATGTTTTGGGATCATGACAGTGCAGCAATTGTGTATTTATGCACCTCTTTGTCCAGGCACACTACAGTGAATAATCACTGGCTTAAATAAATAGTGGTAAATTGGCTGGGCTTCAAAAGCTAGGTGACCAAATATCAAATTTAACTATGAATTATGTGTCATTGAAAAGAGAAAGCTTTAGTGGCATTGTGTGCCCTAAAGGGCAGCTAAAGCTGCAGGCTGACTAGCTCAATTAGCCCTTTCAGATAGCCAAGGGGCTTGTCCTGCAGGCAGGTGAGCTCTATGTTTTAACATTTAGCTGCAAGCCCTTTAAAGAAATCCATGTAAATCTGACATCACTTTTCTTCAATATTAGAAGTGTTCTCATTATTATTTTGTAAGTGTTAATGCCTTTATAATATTCAGTAATATTTTTCAAGGTTTAAGTGGAATAGGAACATATAGAAGTTGGAAGATGGCGTTTCAAAATTAAATGATGCACCCTGGGCTTGAAAGCATCTAGGGCACTAATATGAACTCTAAGTTCCAATAAAGTACAGTTTGTGTGGCAGTGAGAAAAATTAGATGAATGTATTGGAAATTCATGTTTTCATAAAACATATGATATGTGGAAGCATGTCAAGATGATCAGATATTTTACCACTGTAAAATAATGGAATAATGGCAGTTTTGAAGATTCTTGTTAACTAGGGTGTCATCCAAGAGAATTGGGAGAGAAAAAAAACTGATATAGTGGTTTTGGAGGTTCATCAGAATGAATACATTGTTTCAAGCATCCGGGCAAAAATATCTGTAAGATTGTTATAAGCAGCATATCTGTGTTTTAGAAAAAAAAATTTGGTTAAGTAAACATATGCTGGATCTCATGGTTTTGGTGATCTATGTTTATTTATAGACACACAGAAACTTTTGAAAGAATTTCTGGGTAAGAAATTGTGAAAAATTAGGGTTAAACCATAAGGGTGTATATTGTTGGCATTAAGTGTTTGATTCTGGAAAAAGGCTTAGCTATATTCCAACCAAGAACAATGAATTTCATAAATTAATCAGGATTGGTGGGTAACAGTTTAAAAGATTAGATTTTGTCTCAATTAAGTCAATGACTTTGAATGTAGTAGATCTGTCTTTAGGAGATATCCACCACCATACAGACAATATTTTAACAGCCACAGAAAAGATAGCGGTAGGGAGACATCAATTTGTTTGGCCAATAGGAAGTTGCAATATATAAAGAAAGGGGTGTTTATAACTTCAGCACAGCTACAACTACTATGACTCAAGTCAGGTAAATATAGTATATACAGTATATATGAAAAAATCATGGCAGATAATCTCAGGTTTTCACTTTCTGTTCCAACAAATGAATCACTATACAGTATATATATATATATATATATATATATATATATATATATATATATTTAAAGTTCAATAAAGCATGTTAGATTATTAAAGGTAATTGCTAGGTGTTAAAGGACTAGTAACTCCAGATAAAGAACAACACCATTTGCATTTGGTACAGTTATTCCAACCATTGTATTATCAAAAAATTTTAAAGCTGAATTCCTATTGAATTATTTTGAATTTGTTTACCTTCCTTAAATAAATAAACCCCGTACTTGTTTCTTTTGAAATAACAGTATATTTACTACAGTGCATAATAGCACCTATATGCTAATGAACTGACACTTTATGGTACTGCCCTTGTTATCTTCCTATCTGTTTATGTAAGGAAAATCAGGAATTCACATGATTTGTACTGCATGTCAATAATTGGTAAGCCAATCCAATCAAAATTAAAATGTTATTTTTATAGTGATACTGGTCCTTTAGAGTGAAGGTTCCCACTAGAAATTCTATAGAAGGATAGGTAAAGAATGAGGCTGAGTGTCTAAAGGGAATTCCACAGATTTTGAACAGTCTATTTTTAATCCAGATAATATAGTATGCATAATAAGTAATGAAAGCAGTCCTGACCAGATATTGCATTTTCCAATTATAGTAAAACGTAATTTGAATAAGAGGTTATTTTCGTTACTTGGACAATATTAAGTTCATGTATATCTGCAGAAGGTTTTATTATAGTCATCAAGGGCCCCACTGCAATAGGGAATAAGAGTGAGGAAGGGGCTAGCCTTGGTGTGTCCCATGTGCCAGAGAAATAGATGGAGAAAAGTATTTGTAGTTCTTATTATAATCTCTAAATAGGCCTAAAATGATTTTTTTTTTACAGACAATACATTTCCCTTGCTGCCAAGTAGCCTATTAAAACTTCCATTCTATGACAGTAAGATTACATTCACTGCATTGTCATGTGAAACAGTAGAATTTATATAGGGCCTGTGGATATTAAACCCAGCTGTGTAACAGGTAACAGCTATATGCCATCCCAAGCCTGGATAAATGGGGAGGGGTGGAGAAAACAATGGCAAACTACTCCATCATAAGTGGCAAAATATTTTGTGAATCACTTCCAAATTCTTTCAAACATGAACATGGTGCTGGAAGGTAGGCCCCTGGACCAGAAGGCATCCTACAAGCCACTAGGGAAGAAAAAAGATGAATTTTGATTAGCGTGGGCTATTATGACACAGGCCACACAAATTTGTCAGGATGCTGGACTGTTGATGCAGCCCCATGTGAAAAAAAATTGTTAGCGTTTTAGTAAGTTTCACAATATTGGAACTTGGAACCCTTGTGGTATGAATACGGGCAAACATGAAATCATAAATACTGAAATGGAAATGGCTCAGTGTTGATATCCTTGGTATCAGCGAGCTCCACTGTAAAGACAACTGTGGCGCTTACACAGTTTACTATTCCGGGAGAAGAAGTAGAGGAAGCCAAAGAGCACACTGGATAGACACAATCAAAGCTAACACAAATATGTCCATGAAAGAACTGAAAGAAGTGGTCTAAAATAGGAAAGTGTGGAGAATGATGATCCATAAAATAACCAATAGTCGGCTTCGACTGAATGGATCGATCATCATCATCATGGATTTTAATATCTGTTGTGAAACCAGATATAAAGCCTGTTTGGTTTGACTTTTAGGCAATTTTGTAAGAACAAAACTTTATATAGTACTAGGAAGCAACAGTCTCCTGGACCTCTCTTTCTTTAATGCACCAGCCTTATCTGACAATAAGATTAGGGATTGGGATATGGGCTACAAATCCCTGAAGCTATGGACCAGGGATAAACAGAGCAGATTCATAAAGTTTCTTATAGAAGTTAGGAAACCAGTTTCTGATATATATATACTGTATATATAATATAAACTTGTCAAGCTCCCCCATTATAGAGATGATAGAAGGAACTGTAGATGATGGGATGAAATATTTGATGAGGAAGGCCACACTTTTCTATTTTTTGTCCTTGTATGAAAGTTTCAGCATGAGACACAGTATTTTTCTTAACTGTCGCCATTTTTTTTAAAGATAGTTAACTTTGTTATTCCAGTTTCTTAGAGTTTCAAATGTATTTGCTGCCAATTTTATCCATTAACCTTTCAGCATGAATAATGTATATTTCTCTTAATTATTCCTTCAGGGCATTCTAGATCACAGAAAGACAGGCAAATAATGCTTTAAAATCTAGAAACTGGATTATTCTTGGTGTGAGGTCTGAGAATCCAAAATAAGCTTAATCTCCAGACCTGGCCAGAGGGTTCAGAATTTATTAATTAAATAGGAAGAATAAGGGAGTGGTCAGAAATTCCTCTGTAATTTATATTTGCTAATGTTATATTTGCTTCAATATCCATGGAACCAAAGACAATATAGATTCTATAGAGTGAGGCATGACCAGGAGAGTACTTCTGTATATCAGGGTTACCCTCTTGCCATAAATCCCTAAGATATAAAATGAGACCCATCTAGATTGGAAAGAGATAGAAGTGTTATGAGGCTTAAATTTACCACCACCATCCTCCATTACCTTGTTGAAATTGCTGAATGTAAGAAAAGAGACAGAAGGAAAGACAAAGACTTCTTCATTAAAGGACCAGAATCAACTAAATAACAATTTAGATTGGATTAGCGCATTAGTTTGGGAAAATTTTTGGCATTTTAATAAAGCACTCATTGAAGTCATTGAGAGTTGCAGATCTGGTAGAGAAACTTACAGTAAGTTAATAACCCCCAGGAATCATATGCAATTTTTTTCTTTCTAATACAAAAGAAGCCTGTGCTGCATATTTGAAATAGTTAACATTGCTAATCTTATAAATGGAAACCCAGATCAGGGAATTTATTTGTCACACAAACCCTAACTGGCATAGAATATCACTGATAGATAGATCTGTCATACACTTTCTGATACTCATTAGTAGAGGGAAGGTAGTTACAGCCATTAATGTAGACTTGCATTTCTACTGTGAAATGTCAGTGTACCTTTTGCACATAGAAAATACACTGCCATCATATCCATCATTATCAGTATTAATAATGAAATTAATTAAAATATTTATAATTTCTATACTGATCTTAATCTGTTGCACCTAATATCACCAGTAGCTGTTCCACATATTTACCATGTGATCTTACTACAGCCAAAAAATTAAAAAAATTCATATATTTTAAATGGGGTAGTGCAGTGGCTCAGTGGTTAGCACTGCAGCCTTGTAGCACTGAGTCCTGGGTTCCACCCTGGACTTTATCTGTTTGGAGTTTGTATGTTCTCCCCACACTTGCGTGAGTTTCCTCCAGTTTCTCTCCAAAAAACATACATCTGTGTGTGACTAAATAGGGAAACTAGATTTTAAGCTCCACAGGGCAGGGACTGAAATGATGAATCTCTGTAAAGCACTGTGTAATATAGTAGCGTTATAAAATAATAAATAAAATACAGGAATGCATACTGAACAATAGTGATTAAAAGGAGTACTCAGAGTATCATGCAAAAATGTAACTAAAACAACTGAAAATGCAGTTTTCCCCTTACAATCAAAATGAAAATGTTATAATGTAAAAATGTAGGTTTTTGAATAAGTCATCACATGTTTTTGCTGCTTGTATTTTATGTATTGTATGTATTTATTTTGTATTGAGTCACAGTTTGAGATTTATTCACTCAATGACCAGTAAATAGACAATTGTGTTTATTTAGAAAAAAAAAAGTTTTAATGCTTTTTTCTTTTTCTTTTTGAATGTAATAATCATCTTGCTGAACCAAAGTACATTTAGAGAATAAACCTTTATTTACCAGTTCTTGTTCCCATCTAAAAACATTCTGTACTTGCCAGAATACTGTAATGTGATCCCAAAGAACTTTCTCAGATCATACTTAGTGTTCAGTTCCAAAGTATTTCTCGCCAGTGTCCATAAAGAAAAATATCGTTCACAGGCATTATATTTCTAAAGTGTACATTGTGGTGGTGTTTTTATTTTATACTTTAAAAGAATGATGGTAGACTTTGTTCATCAGGCTGTTTAGTTACACTTCTTACGGTAGTCAGGCGCTTTAAATTTTTCCCATGAGCTCTCTTTGTAATGGATTCTACAGTATACTCAGATTGTTTATTTGCTCCTTGTATCTTTCATCAACCAGTGCACCAGTCTTTTATAAACCTGTTGCTCCTGCTAGATGCCAAAATCAGACTCCTGAGAACTGTATTATATCTATGACAACTGAACTGAAATACTTACAATACGATATATAATTAATACATTCTTCAAAACAGTCACACAGTGCACTTGCTCTATTCATTTGCCGACAAATCATTCCTCATTGTCTTGACCCATCCAACATTATTCAGGATATACACTGGTAGAGCCCCCTATAGTAACATAATGCTTACTCTTGTTAAACACTAATGTGAACTTGCTGGGTGTTTTATGTCATACTTGGCAGTGGAAATTAATAAAGTAATTTAAGCCTTGCTATCTGCCAGAATAAAGAGAGTATGTTTTATTTCCTCATTCAGTCATTCCTCTTTGATTGCAAGCTTTCTTGCTCAATCTTATCTTCAGGTCTGTAGAGCTGTAAAAATCACTAAACAGCTGTAAGCATCAACCCTCACAATGCATTTTTAAACTTTGCACTCCTCTCCATGGACCAACCAATGTATTTTTCCCCACATGAATATGGTTCAGTTTTTTTCAGGCCCATAAATATGGACTTCTGAAATCTACTCATTTTCCTCTAAGATGGTCTTTAATTTAAGGGGATACACAGTTACACATTATATTATGTCATTACATGTTTTAAGATGTCTTGAAAGTATTTTGCTAATAAGGCAAATTCACCTCTTAGTACTACCATTCTTTTCCTACGTTTACATTATTTCATCTTGGCCTACATGAGATTTCTGTTTGTTATACATAAGTTGCTGTCCAAAGTGCCACCTTAGAATGATCAGATCCATGTTAGCAAGAAGTTTTTTGTTTTTTTTTTTGTATCTTTACTCTACTATGCATAAGTTTGCAGTCACCTTTATAAGGAAAATTAGAAGTTGAATTGTTCAACATTATGGAAAATGTTTAATGAACACAGCCAAGTATACACTAGCCAAATGAGATCAGTGTTCCATTTGTTTGAAGCTTTCAGATCCATATTTTTCTGTACTAATTGCACTACACATAGTCAGGATGCCTTGTCTGTAGGTGTGCACTGATTAGGGACTGAGGCAAAACAGTCTGACTTAAAAATTTGAATAGATCTATAAATTATATAAAATAATTCAGTCATAGCAACTAGAGATGGCCGAATCGATTCGGCCGAAGTGTGATTCGTTCCGAATTTCACTGAAA
>WMED01013754.1:0-14291 GCA_019650415.1 Pipa parva | reverse complement strand
CATATTATTTTAGGGTTGCTTATCTGTATTGCTTCATTATGTACTGAGTTACTCTGGTTTTTTTTGTTTAATTTTAACTAAAAAAAGGTTGTAAACGAAAGGCAGACCCAGACAATGATTAGATTTTCCTCTTATTTTCTGCATATTAATGTATTTGGGTCATGGAAGTCTTTAGACCTGCCTTTAGTTTCTGTTCTGAATCATACATGCATTGCTTCCTGGCAGTAAAATGATATTATTGGATATTATGGGATATTATGGTATATTATGGTGAGCAGCCTGGATTTATTTGTACTACTGGACCTCAGATTACCATAAATATGATGTTGCAGTACCTGTGATCAGATATGTGTTATGTGCACCTTTATTGTGATTATTTCAGTAGTTGTTTGTTGCTATTTATATTATAGACATTTTAAGTGTGTTTATGGGTGGTGTCATGCTGGCATCAAAACTGGAATCAAAAGGAAGGCTTGAAAAGTTAAGTTTAGACTGCACTTCACATGCAGGGTTATTAGTACTCGAAGGATCTGTGCAATTTATATTGGTATTTAATTATATATTGTATTTTATTTATTTATTTGTGTGTTTTTTTCTCTGTTCTTGTTTCCTTTTTGTATTTAAGATTATATATAATAAAATAATACAAATATGTAACGTATTGTTGTGTGAGTGGCGGTGGGCGGTCTGGGGGGGCCAGAGGGGTGGTTCGCCCAGGGAGCAAATCTAGTCAGAACCAGCCCTGACTATGTAGTAACCAGTGCATAAACTACAGTATGTAGTAACCAGCATGTAGACAACAATATGTAGTAACCAGCACATAGACTACACTATGTAGTAACCAGCACATAGACTACACTATGTAGTAACCAGCGCGTAGACTACACTATGTAGTAACCAGAGCGTAGACGACCATTTGTTAAGATGGAGAAGAGGCTGTTTTTTTTTACAGAATCTGAAATGTGAAAAATGAAATATTGCAATAAAATTCCAAAGAATCCTCACTTTTCCCAAAGGGATAAAACGGAAATCACATGTAGCTAGGTGAGCAAAATCCCCTTGGAAGGTGAAAGTCTGGATCTGCTGTGCACCATCCACAGAATAATTAAAGGGTATGTAATCCTTGTCTATAAAGAAAACCCTATTTACCTATTGTCAAGCAATACAGTGATGAAGAAAATTTTAACTCACCTCTTAATTCAGCAGGGCTCAATTTCCCCCTGTAACTGCTCTCTACCTCTCAACTAGTTCCTTGCTGTGTGTAGCCACACCCCCTCCTTTCCCTGACTTCCTCTCTCCACTCTCAACCAGTTCCCTGCTGTGTGTAGCCCCACCCCCTCCTTTCCCTGACTTCCTCTCTCCACTCTTAACCAGTTCCCTGCTGTGTGTAGCCACACACCCTCCTATCCCTGAATTCCTTTCTCCACAGTCAACCACAGAGGCAGTGGAAATCTTTCATCTGAGCATGCTCAGGGATAGGAACAGGCTTTTGTATAAGGACGCTCTCTGAATAGTAAGTGATGTCACTTGGGGCAGGGCTTATTGGCACTATGCAGTAAGAGCCTGTACACAGAATGGCTGGGGGTGCAGGGCTGTTTAAACAAGTGGCAAGCACTACTGATCCCAAAATCATTTTAATGTTCAAGCTGGCTTTCTATATGTATACAAATAAGAAATAATATTTTATTCAGACCTTTTAATGAACGATGATCATATTTGTTTTTTTTCTAATTTGCACCCATCATCCAAGGTTCTAGAAAGTATCAACTTCTGCCCACAAAGATCATTTCCTTTATCTAGTGCGACCATAAGCCAAATGCATTCCTCACAATTTGTCCTTTCCCTGCGCACGTCAAAGCAAAGTCAAAATACGCAGTGCAGAAGTGGTGGAGGAGGTGAACCGCGTGTAGCCTGGAGCTTCCTCAGGTCAACGCTCGGGATATAAGAATATCCGACAGAGCATAATGTTAAATAATAGAAGACAAGCTGTATATAGCAGGCTCGGCGGGAGACAGGATGTGAGAAACAAGGAGGAGAAAAGATAAAATAACTGACAGCGGAATTAAGTGTGATAGAAAAACAAGCAGTGTTTCCCGACCCACAGTACGGACATTGTGTTATAGTAAAACTAGTTACATAAACGCCAAGATCATGCTCTATAAAAACCTGCCTACAAGGGTTGCTATGGTTGCATTGGTCATAAAAGCATTTCAATTCACTCTACATTGAAGGAGCTTATTCATGAAATCCGGAACAGTTGCGTAAAGGTCAGAATTCAAATCCATTCCGCCACTTTACAGTCTTCTCTTATTCGGCAAACTTTGTCATGTGGAGAAAAATTTGCAATCAATTCAGACACTTGTGATGGTCCCTAACATATGGAACTCATCGCAATACTAGGCGTATGCACAATCAAAGGGGGTTGAGGACCGGTCTCCATCTGACTGTGCCACACTGCACAAGAAACCGCATCTGTCGCTGTTGCTTCTCCACTATGGGAATCCTCTGTCTAGTGAATAAGGAATAAAGAATTAGTGACCAGAAGTGACGGGAATACACTTCGACAGTCCAATTCTCACTTTGATGAATAAGCCCTTTGAATTAGGAACACTGAAGACACATTCAGACAACTTCAACTCCTGAATGCTGATTGATGCATTATTATTTATTTATTATTATTTATTCATTTTTATATAGTGCTACTATATAATATAGTATGATACTGTAATATACTTTACAGAAATTCATCATTCATTTCAGTCTCTGCCCCATGGAGCTTGCAATCTAGTTTTCCCTATTTAGTCACACATGCAGAGGCATGCAACAATTCATCAGGGAAGTCTCTTGGGGCCTATTCATCAAACTGCAAATTCTAGTGTCAAATTAAACTCCCCACAAGTCATGACAATTCACCCATTCTGTAGCATAGCCCATTCAGCCTTCTAACTTCACTGTATATACATGTAAAATGTGACTTCTGTGCATAGTCAGGGGATTAGGAATGGAGCCGCACTGGATCAAATTGTCGAAAAGTGACATCACCTTTAAATAGACAACATGTTAGTGTTAATTTAAATGTCAGACAATCCCTAGTTCACGTTGGCACTTGGTCGCTATATTTCCAATGACTCTTGAAGGGAAAAGTTACCAGAATAATAGCAGGATACTTGTCATAAGCCCGCAATTCGCCACTTTTATCTGACAAAGTCAAATCGGTGAAATTGATGCCAGTATTCCTTCCGTGAATCTGCACTTAGACAAATGATGAATATCCAAAGTGTTGTTGCATTGTGGTACATAAGAAGCATAGAGGTGCCTATATATGCAGCTAAGTGTTAAATTGAGTGAAAATCCATTAATACAAGTTGCATTATGATTCTTACTTCATTGTGTTCAGAACTGCCAGTCTCTTTGTATTTGGGTCCCCCCCACTCAGGGGTTTATGCATCACAGAACTGGGGAAGGCACCTGCTACTCGACCCTTGAATTTCACTGTCTTCAGAACTGCCAGTCACTTTGTAATTGGGTCCCCCCCCAGGGGTTTATGTACCACAGAACTGGGGAAGGCACCTGCTACTCGACCCTTGATGGGTTGCCTCAAAATGGCAGAAATAGGTACTTTTCTGCAAAATGACAGTAAAGTGGGGGACTCAGTGAATATTTTGCACTGAAGTGGTACGTGGCTATGTAGGAAATTGGGGTTTTCTGGGGCACTTCATGAATATGTAATTATCTAAAGTTCCACAGAGAACAATAGGACTAGGTGGGTTCTGTTTACTTTACCGGATAAAAGATGGCTGCACCCACAAGGAAGGAAAATACGGTTAAAATAATGCGAATAAGGAATTCAACCTCAGAAAGAACATCAGTGTTAAGTATGAATTATTGCCATGTTAATCCAGATGGGATTTTTTTTCTGGTATTACAGTTTCATTAAAGATAAAGAGCCTCTTTGCCTCATTGTCTAATGTCCGAATTCAGAATTTGAGTCACATCTCCAAAATAGTCGACAATTAATTTCTCAGAACTAAGTGGAGAATAGACTTGTCAAACCAGGCAGATAGCAGCAACCGCTGTCACATGCGTAGTATGGTGTAGTCAGGTTATTAGAAGTAGAATAAGAAGTCATGAGGTGAATTTAACAAGTGAAGGGCAGTGACGTCAGTCTCACCATATCCCACTAACTGTATTCTGTGAATATTCTATTTCTATGTCACCTTGTCCCTAGGTCATGTTGTCACTTATTTGCAGTCGCCATTGTCACTTTTGAATGAATAGTCGTCTTACACAACACTGGAACCCTGTCATCAATCCCCCCAATTCACCAATCTGAAGTGGGGAAGTCAAAGAAGTGAATTCAGAGCTATTCTCTTCGTTAATACTGGTGATGTTCAACTTCCCAGATATTGTACGGAAATTTCTAGCAAAAGATAGTAGGAATTCCAATTCAAGAACATCTGAAAGATTGAGGTGGTGGGACATCCATGGTTGTTGTTCTTTAAACTGGATTCTTGTTATGTTTGATCCAATGTTTAGGTCAATTCTGACTATACTTAGAATATGTATTGCATACAATGACATTCTTATTGTGTGAGAGTTGAACCATGCATTTAGCACTGAACTGACCTTGAACTTCTCCCTTCTACAAGAATTCTTGGTCTGTGGGCTGCGTTTTTTCAGGGGAAGGGCTGGAAAATTTACGGAAGGAAAGTAAAAAAATATCTTAAAATATCTTAGTTTCTATAGTGACTGAAAGACTTGAAAACAGAGGTTACAAGTAGGTAAAAGGGAGTAAGCCTTACAAATTCCACACTCCCCCCTCCAAAACTTGGCACTGGGTTCTGGATTCTAGTCCAGCAGCAATGAACATGAGATAAAGATCTGAAGGCCCCAGTCCAATGAGTGGCATCAGGACAGATCCACTGCAATATTCCAATTTCTGTTGCATCAAACTTGACTTCTACTAACATTTTTTTTTTAATTTCAGACAAATGAATGTCAGATCAAAAGCATATACAGCCAGACGCAGACAAGGTATGCATCACTACAGCAAAAAGACCAGCAGTCAGTCCGCAATATCTGGTGCATGCATAGTCTGTATGATCTGACTTACATCGAAATTCGGTTTACGACGCCGCGTAAGAACGGATCAACGTCGTAAGTCGAGGACTACCTGGTACCTCAATCTTTGTGATTAAAGGGACATTATACTATTGAATACTCTGCACGCACAGGATTATAATACTGCTAGACAATCTGAATTAACTGTAGTTTTCTACTGCATGGTATTGCATTAAAGGGAAACTCTCATGGTAAATTACCTGCTATAATATGGGAGGATTGTCCTCATTATTTGGTGTGTATAATATAATAGTAACTGGCTACCCAGCATGCAGCAGGGTTGGAGGGATCGGGCAGATAGTGCCATGTTTCACGGTTTATAACAGGCTGGTGATTTTATTGGATTATTAAATAATAAACAATTGGATTATTTACGAAAAGTGGTATTTGGTAACAACCACAGAACCATACAGTTTCCCTTTAAGTAATGTCATTCAACGGTGTATATTTAACAAGCCTGCCAGATGACAATAAAGTGAATTAAGGGGAACTAATAATGAAATACTAGACAGATACTGGGGGAATTCAGCAAGCAGCGAAGTGAGCTACGATGCGTTCGGCTCACTTTGCAAATGGTAGTATGCGCATGCTGATGTCCTGCGCGCGGACATCAGCATGTGCATTAAAGGGATTCCCGTCTCGGCGAGAACAAAAGAGTTGCCTCACCGAGACGGGAATCCCTTTAATGTGCATGCTGATGTCCGCTCGCAGGACATCAGCATGCACATACTACCATTTGCAAAGTGAGCCGAATGCATCGTAGCTCACTTCGCTGCTTGCTGAATTACCCCCAACTATCTCTACGTTGACAGACTAGTTCTGAAGTTTCATAAAATAACAATAGTAAGAGATGTTGGCGTCCAGAAACGTTAGATTGTTCCAGTCTATTTCAGCGACATTACATTTCGCCACTCTCTGGGTGGAGTTATACATTATTTTCAATGGGCAGTGAGTGTGATTTTAATTTCAAATTTCTGTGTGTTGAAATGGCGTATAAAACATTATCAATATTGTTATGTATATCGATAAGTTTGCTTTTAAATGAGCAGTTAAATCCATCATCGATATATAGCGTTAAACGATATCGCTAAACACGTTATTTCAGCGTGATAAAAATTGTAGCTCGATAAACTACTACCATCGAAATGAAGCTATGCCTCCAAAATAACAGCGAAAATGTTCAAAATCTGCAATAATAAGGTTTCCCACTTTACTAAATACACCCAATGTTGGTTACAATCTAGATGCGTTTTTCACCGGTAACCTTTGCAGCTAGATATCCAAGCGGTACACATTGGTAGATAGGTGACTTATTTGTGGGCCATTGCCTTTGCAGCACAAGCTAAAGATGGGAGTCAAATAGCATAGACAACCACCCTTTACAGTCACGATGTTGTATGGTAGAAAGACCAAAGTAAAGATTGCCAGGGGAATTTCAACAACTCAGATCAACTAATCATTTGATTTTCAGCTACAGTAACTAAGAGAATAATGAAGGCCAACATCTGTGAGCTTGCAGACTCGGGAAAGGTTGCTTGTTGATCTATATTTCATGTATTATGTTTTGAACAAGAATATCTATGAACCAAACCTTCTTAGATGTTACAGCAAGATCTGGCACCATCTGCTTATTTATGAAAGCGCTCTTCTGTGAGATGTGCGTGTAACAGTTAATGTTCCGCTGCAGCTATAGAATAAAGGGAAAGTACACAAATATAACAAGTATGTTGTGTTTTTTCTCCCTTTTAGCAATTATTTTATGTTCTAATCATGTTTTCTGTATAAAAATGTTCCCACCCTGCTAGCAATGTTACAATTAAAACTGTTCCAATGCGGACACTTATTTGTACATATTGTGATTCCCCTTATTTATTTACACAATGATAAATGTTTGCCGTTTATCGTAAAATCACCGGGACATAAAGCAGGAACCAGTTCCCAGCGGTTATTCATCTAAATCAGTGATGGGCAACCTTTTAAGCTCAGTGTGTCAAAAAAACAAGCATAACTTGGGTGGTGTCACTTTGAGAAAAATCCATAATGTTTTGAAGGTGGGGCAACTCTCCTACTCAGAGCACGGCACGAACGGTGCCATGACATTTGTGTGTCAGCAAAAATGCATTGGCGTGTCATAGGTTAGCATTCGGTGTACAATTTAGACCTTTCCTTAAGAGAAACAGTTTAAATAATGATTGTAAAATATGCATTTCTCTAATTTACATAATTTAGCGTTAATTATTCTCGTTTAGGATTCCATCCAGCACCGACTGAATTCCCTGGATTTAAGTTTCTAACGTCACATGCCCTTTACTTTCCCTTGTAGCTAAGTTTGAGGATTGCACTGTCTCTCACACACACACAGAGAGAGAGAGAGAGAGAGAGGGTAAGATTATCTGTCTGGGTAGATTTTTAATCCAGTAATATAGAGACATTAGATCGGAATAACAGGCTCATATCCCATCACTACCTTTTTATACAGTGACTTACAAAGTATTAAGAACTTCTTCCCTTTTTCAACATAAAAAGGATTTAAAAAAAAAAAAAATCTCCACACAATACCTTTATAGTGACAAAGTCAGGTTTACCAAAATATGTGCAAATTTATAAAAATAAATAAAATATTGGAATATCACATTACCATATGTGTTTAGGTTCTTCATTCAGTGCTGTGTTACAGCACCTTTTACAGAGATTATAGTCCAAAATCATCTTAGATCGGAAACTAGCTGTCTTGGATGCCTGGATTTGGGTATTTTCTCTTACTGTTTATTACCCACCCTCTCCTGTTTATTGCCCGTCCTCTCCTACTGTTTATTGCCCGTCCTCTCCTACTGTTTATTGCCCGTCCTCTCCTACTGTTTATTGCCCGTCCTCTCCTACTGTTTATTGCCCGTCCTCTCAATCTTATTCGGGTTGTAATTAGAGATACAAACCAAACTATGGTATTTCTAGAGTTGCTCATTTGGGATTAAGTAAGAAGTTTGCACACAAGCACAAAAAGTAGGTTTAAACTTTAATAGACCATAAGTGCAGGTTGCAGAACACCGTTTTGAGAGGTATAATCCACCCTTCATCAGGATGGATTATACCCCCTGAAACGTTGTTGTTCTGTTGCAGAGTTGTTTGATCTTCTGACATATTGACCATCAGGTTCTTGGTTACTTCCTTCACCATAGCTACTTGTCCCACAGTTTGAGTGAACAACAAACTCACTATAGGTGGATCTGAACTTCCTATTTAAGATGGAGCCTTTACTGACTATGCAATATTTTGTACCCTTCCCTTGATCTGTTCCATGATACAATCCTGTCATTGAGGTCTACAGATAATCCCTTCAAGCTCATGGCTTTGTTTTTACTCTGACCTGTACATCTGCTGTGGAAACTTATACAGACAATTGCCTTCAATTAAGTTGTACAAATATCAAGAATAATTCATGAAAACAGGATGCGCCTATACTTGACTCTGAATGTCACAGAAAAGGGTCTGAATACATATGAAACGTGATATTTTAGTATTTTTTATTTTTAATAAATGTGCACAATTTTCAACATACAAAAACTTTATATAATCTATTATAGAATATGGCTATAATGTAACACAAATGCGGAAAAAGCCAAAAGGAGGTCTGAGTATTTTCAGAATGTACTGTTAACAGTCTCAAACTTTTCAAGGCACAATAAAGTAAAAGCACTATAAACATAGGTGGGGTATTCTTAGGTATTGGGAAATATACTATAACACAAAACCCTTATTTTGGCTCCGTTTACAATGTCAATGAATAGTTTCTTCTACTATTAATATTGGAGCATTTGTAGAGTCATTAAAATACAATAAATATTCAAAGTCTTAGAAAAGTTTCACCTTCACACCCAACTAGCAAAGTCACATATCCTTTTTTTTCATACAACAGTCAAGATTATTGTAGTTCAGCTTGGAGGTTGAGGTCTAGCAAGTTATAGCAGCCATTTACTAGTCCTACCAATTACTACACCTAAGCAAACTTTTCCAACATACACTCCCCCCATCTCCAACAGAATTAGTAACCGGTACTGGTTTAAATAAAAACACAGACAAAATATAGAACGTGTTAGGCGTATATTTAGAAAATAAGTTAAAATATACCAGGAAAATCCTTATTTTGTTTTTTTTTATATATGAGGAAGAATCCAGTTGACTCTCATTGGCAGCTGCTAACACTGTTGGCAATTTCCTTATCTGCAGCACCTCCGAGACTAAACTTTAAATTCATTTAAATGGAACGGACCTTTCAATGTACGAACTGAATTAGGTCCTTCTAAATCAACGCAACACAAATCAATAGATCGTACAGTTATAGAATACTTATCCCTATTACAGAAAAGATATTGTATGTAGTGTTTGTCTACCAGGAATCACATACATAAACATCTGTCTTAGGTCAGTCATACTTAATATCTGAAAGATGCAGCTACTACAAAATAATATATTCACAGCTTTACCTAAATCTACAAAAAAAAAAAAAATATAGGTTTGCTAAAATTTACAGTGTAGTTTCTTAATGAATATAACAGCAATGTGTCCATAGCTAACAGTAGTTCTTATGCAGGATTACCAAAACACTTTACAGGACATTTACACATTAACGAGTATTACAATAGGTAGATTTTTAGGTTCTGTAAATGAAATGATGCAAGCAAAAACACATTTTCTTTGTATTACAGCTGAAAATCTAATACATTATTTTTAAAATAATGAAATAGTTATATTGTCCTACTGGATTCTCTCTTAGTATGGTTTCCATTGAAAAAGGGTTTGAGACTTAGGGGTTTCAAACACCTGTCCCCAAAGGGCAATGGAGCTATTAAGATGACATATGAACATATGCAGAAGCAGAATAGTGATTCAAAACTGCTTCTGTGCTGGATTAAATTCACCAAGACTCCAACAGGAAGTGAAGATTATTGCAGCCATACAAAGAGGAAATGAGATTGGCTTGTTATAGAAAGCAGGATGTAGCACTGAACCCTAAAACCCCCAATGCTAAGTATTTCCCCCCTCCACTTTAATAATCACCCCTAGTTCTAACAACATTTAGTTTTCCTTGAAAGAAAAAGTGTAGCTTTAACACAAACACTGCAACAGAACTGAATCAATGTCATAGCAGTTTACCGAATGAATCTTTTCAATAATGATTAAAAACACAATGCAATCCTGTAGCATGAAGGGGGTGATTCACTAACGGTGTGTTCTTCTATAATATATATATATCATTTCTATTATAAATGCTGCAGCAAGCAATTGCTTTCACAGTTTGTGTGGTGTCTGTCCATTGAGCACAGTTAAAGTCCAATTTATATGTGACCAAATGGACTCTGTGGGGACAAAGGGGCTCAAACTTAAAATGGCTTCCTTACAAAAAGAAAAAAAAAAAAGGTTACAATAGGAATGTATAACTGTTATACAAATATATATATAATTTGCTATAATTTTTTTTAATTGTAACTAAAAACGTGGAGCTATTGACGTTAACTTCAGTGTTTATATATGGATAACGGTGGTTTGGCGATCCGTTAAGCAGCTTAAAACTTACGTCTTCTTTAATAAGAAAAACACATACAAGGGATGCATCAACAGGAGCAGATGACATTTACAGAGCTTTAGTAACTCACAGCAACCAGTCAGCAGTTAGCATGCATTGTCATAGGTAAACTATAATAATGAAATCTGATGTCTGATTGGTTGTTGTGGATCAGCAGACCTCAGTAAAACCATTGCTCCTGTTGAGACGTTCCCTTGATTTACATTAGTGAATATCTATTGTTTTCTCTGCATGTGGAAACACTACTGACACTGTATAAATACAGATGAACCATACTTTAATGAAGAATCTGTTACACAAAGGAGTCCCTGTTTCCCCCAAGGACATGAATAATAAGCTTTGTGCATCAAATGTACCAATAAACTTTGTTTCATCTGCATTCCATATCTGTAAAATACAGTCGGACAACACTACAACGAGGTATTCAGAAGGCATTAAAATGATAGAACACACATAATTTAGTTATCACGCTTGAGGAAAAGTCTCCTGAAGTTCATCTTCCTTTTTTAGTACATGTAAGAAGCATTAAAGCATTGAGGGTTATGCTGTTACTGGAAGCTAAATTTTGGTTTAGCATTTTGGATACATCGAGCTGCCACAGGCGGGCAGAATTCACATTGGGTGTTTCATTTAAGGTCACTGTCCTTTGATATCTTACTCATGCACCTTTCGCTTAGATGGTGGAAGAAGATGAACCGGAAGATCATTGGGAAGCTCGTGACCTTCTAATTTAACCTTAATAAGATGATTGGCCAATGCAAATTCCTCATCGTCCAGCATTCCATCCTTGTCAATGTCGGAGAGTTTCCATATCTTTCCGAGCACTGTGTTCGGCAGCTTTGACTTGACCATTTCTCTCTTAGCATTGGCGCCAGTAACTTTTCCATTAACGGGGGACAGAGTGTAAAATATCTCATCATACATGGGTTTATCTCTGGATACTACCCAGTCGGCATCATCTATACCTTCTCCTGCTCCTTCTCCATATCCATGACCAAATGGCCCATGACGGGTTCCCTCAAAGGCACCACCTTTTACGGTCTGAATCGGTTTCTGAATCTCCTCTTGCCTTACTAATACCATCAGATGGGCAATATCATGGGCCAGCATTTCATCTACCGATTCAAGCAGTTTGCTCTTTAATGGCTGGAACCTGTTAAAATCTTGAGCAAGCAACTGTTCCTGTAGTGAAAACAGAAAGCACAGTGTAAGTGTCAATAATACATATGCATAAACAAGGGTAACTTAATTACATCAATTATATATACATATTTTTTTACATAAAATAACATTTAAATATTGGACTTCCATGACCATAGAAAGGGACAAGTGTGTTTATACAGGTAACGGAACTTTTGTAGACTTTGATTATTTGTTTCTCTGATGTCACAATGACATGGCGCCATCGCTGCTATGTAAAGCTGTAATGTCAATCAGAGCAGCGATAAATACAGAAGAGTCTGGGAGTTTTAGGAGCAAGGCTTCTAAGAGGGAACAGAACAGGTATCTGGGAAGTCAGCAAAATACACAACTCTTCCCTTTTAGAAATATATGATTGGGCCATTCTATGGGATGTCATTTGTAAGCTAAACTACTTATTCGCCGAGTAAATAATGTTGGTGTAAAGATATCTATGCATCAGACACGAATTTCTAAAATAAAATTTCCCCAACAAAACCCCCAGATTTCCCTTAATATGCAAGCAAGCTGCATGTAGCACTGTCTTGCTACAGGTAAAACACTGGGTCACTTGACTAACAGCAAAGTCAAACTGGGTCCCCATCCCAGATCGACACAGCTTTCATTTAGTCCTGCTATGTGTTCAGTCATCCAATATGGCTAATTTAGAGCAAACTCATCACTAGTCTGTGCATACTTTGGCAGTTATGGCATTCAGTCTGAGCAATGGACCTGTGATTAGATAACGGTTCCGTCCCAAAGGTTGTTCTTCTCAAGAAGCCTAATGACCTGTGATTTCCTAGACTTTTTTCAGGCCATCCTGATACAGTGGAACAACCTCACTGCATTTTTAACTTTAAATGTAACAGATCATCTGACCATTAGGGCCCCGGAGAAGACTTCTACAAGTACTGTACCTGCATCTTCTTCAAATTAGGAAAATCCCCAGGAGAGATCTGGTGTTCTCTCTCAATTTGGCCATAAATCTCACTCAGGCTGGCAATGAGTTCCTTCTTCTTGTTGTCTTTTCCGAACACAGAGGGCATCTCCTTTTTTAGAGAACTAATGATGTATGCATGGACCTTGATGGGAAATGACAAAGCAGGGAACACTTAACATTGCATCTTGCACCATTCCAGAAATTAAAAAAAAAAAAAATGATGTGTAGAGCCAAAAGCATAATTGCTTAATTGCCTGGTTGCTTACAGTGCCCTCTCTGCCCTTTGTAGACAATGACTTCTGTTCACTAGGGAAACCATTAGCAAGTATAATGAGTTTGCACAGTTAAATGGAAATGTAAAGTTTAAAACTGTAAGGTGATCTCATAATGAAGGCTATTCTAAGACAAATGTAAAAGTATCACATATCTGATCAAAATAAATGTATAGAAGTAGATTGATATTAAATATATATTACCACATTGTCAACTTACTATAGAAGTAGAAAAAAGTTCTTTGGACCCTGAGAAATTCTAATATTTTAGGTTACAGGTATCATAAAAATACTGATGGACCTCTGTGTACGGTTTTCTAGGTTGGTCTCCTTGCATTGCCTACAATATGTGGGAGTACTACAACAGTTGGGAAAGTGGTCATCAAAGATGGATTCTACATGACAGAGACTTCCCAAAGATGTTGAAAAGAAGAATAAGCAATTTCCAGACCATAATCCCTACCAGGGCAAACAGAGGTAACATCAATAAAATGTCTGAGATAGAAACAATTTGTACTTAGGCTGTCCTTCAAAAGCACTGCTAAAGGTCATTATCACAAGAGAAGCAATTGACTACTTCCTTTAACTATTCAACCCAGTGGCAGTGATATCATCAACGAGTAAAAGTAATAATCCTAAATAAACACAGGAAATTCCAATCAAGAATTACTGGCCTGCTAAGGATTTAACTCCCCAAATACTGTAGATGTCAGTTTAACTGGAGGTTGTCTATCTGCTGAGTGGGTGAAAAGGAAAACACCTAACATACAGTCATGGCCAAAAGTTTTGAGAATGACACAAATATCATATTTTCACATGATCTGCTGCCCTCTGGTTTTTATGTGTGTTTGTCAGATGTTTTTATCACATACAGAAATACAATTGCAATCATATTATGAGTAACAAAAGCTTTTATTGACAGTTAGAATGAGTTAATGCAGCAAGTCAATATTTGCAGTGTTGACCCTTCTTCAGGACCTCTGCAATTCTCCCTGGCATGCTCTCAATCAACTTCTGGACCAAATTCTGACTGATAGCAGTCCATTCTTGCACAATCAATGCTTGCATTTTGTCAGAATTTGTAAGTTTTTGTTTGTCCACCCATCTCTTGATGATTGACCACAAGTTCTCTATGGGGTTAAGATCTGGGGAGTTTCCAGGCCATGGACCCAAAATCTTTATGTTTTGTTCCCTGAGC
>WMED01013753.1:0-14292 GCA_019650415.1 Pipa parva | reverse complement strand
CAACACTTTTTTTTACTTTTTTGAAGATACTAAACCAAAATGAAACACAGGCATGCAGGCATGCCATTTCTGAGGACTGTGGGTCAGATGACTGGCCCGACACTTTACATCCCCATTAATCCTTGTAGACTTGTATGTGGAGCACAGTAATGTATTGAATCTTCACCATGGATCTGTCGGATCTACTTTACACATAACATTGGATCAGGCAGAACTTGCATTTATAATGTCTTCACCTGGATGATTCTGTTACATATTAGAAGTGGAATTATCTTTAATACTTCTGGAAAGTGGCCAAGGCTATGAAATCAGATTATTATGGAGATAATGTCATGTTGCAAGGAGTTGGGGCAGAGGTATTTTAAAAGACTTTTTGATTATAAAAGTGTTCAGCATCATTAATTCTGTTGTGTTATGTGTTCATCAGCTTGATAAACTCTTACTCAGCAGCTGCAGCTTTCTTACCATGGAATCCTGACATGATTTTCAATAGCATTATACATTTTACATATAATATAACCATATAGTTTCCATTCACACAATTCTACTATGTCAAAACTTATGTAGCCTAATTTTGCTAAGTATGTTTATGTAAGATATAGTTGGCACAGCACTCTGAATTTACAACTCAACTGAAATCTAGAAAACTTTAAAGTATGACACTGGGTCAAAGATAGACTCTTCACTCTACTTGCAATATGTCTTGTTAATGCTGCGACCATATTAAAATGAACCAGTGACTGCCTTAGTTAGTATCATAACATTGTCCCAATATGAACTCCACTGTAATAATAATGTAACAATAACTACCCTCCTAACAGTTGAAATTGCTATTTACTGCTACAGTGTAACTAAAGTCACATGATCCATCCTTGGGCGAAGTTTATAAAAAGCGAAATTTAAATTCCAATCGCACGTGCGGAATTTTTTCCGCACGATTGGAATTTTTTTCCCACACGTGCGGAATTTTTACCGCACAAATGGAAATCAAACGAAATTCCGCACGTGCGATCAGAAATTGATCGAAATTCCGCACGTGCAGAAAAAATTCCGTACGTGCGGAAAAATTCCGCATTTAATAAATTTCACCCTGCTAGTATCATTACAGTGTACCAGTAATTGATCCAATATTATTACAATAGCAGTCATTGTCATTGTCTCATTAATGGAAAGTGCTAACAGTTTTCTCAGTGCCAATATAAAGTTACTGTTACTGCCCCATTATCATTAGAATGTGCCAGTTAAAGTTCCAGTGTCATTGCAATGTATTAGTAATTGCCTTAATGCTATGCTACAGCTGTAATGTTCTGGTTGTATCCCCACTGTCATTACAAAGGGCAATCACTGCCCCAGTTCCATTAGTGTGGAAGTTACTATGCCAGTCCCTTTACAATGTGCCAATTACTTTTCACTACAATGTGCCAGTTACTTCTTGAGTTCCAGTAATGTGTTAGCCAGGTTCGCAGTGATGAAGTGTTAGTTTTATCCCCTGTGCCATTACAACATTGCATTTACTGCTTAGTGTATGTATGTATAATTTTATTTATAAAGCACCACAAATTTACGCAGTGCTGTACAATTCAGCAATACAAGTACAATACAAACAAGAGAAAAGTGCATAAAACAATACAAGTAAAATATTACAAGGATACATCAAATTAAGTGCTAGTTTGTGATTGACACAAGAGGTTGGAGGTCCCTGCCCCAAGGATCTTACAATCTATGTAGTGTCATTAATATTTCAGTTATTGCAAAAGTACAAACAGGAAGTACCAGTTAATGTCACACTATCATTACTAAAGTCCATTTACTAACTTAATAACATAGTTACAGAACCCCTTCAGTCATACCAAGACAAAAGTCCCATTGTCCTTCAGATGTACTACTAGAGAGTGTGTACGGAGCTCTTGGTTTTGATTTTTATTCCATCCTTGTGTTTTGGGTTTACATTTCTGTCAAAAGGATTTGGTTGTAGGTTTTTATATTTAAAAAGCTATAAAAAAACACTATGAACACATATTCACATATTTAATGAGTTGTTTGGAAACTATAAAGGTCTACCTTTTCTTTGCTAAGTTAAACAAACCTAGACAAAGTAAAAAGTACCACCATTGTTCTACTGTCTTAATCATAATGCTTTTAACAAATAAACAGGAAACAGCACATCACTTTATATAACATCAAATGTGCCCTTGATCATTAATCTAATGATGCACTCTTATGTTATAAGCAGGAAAAATTATTTTCTTCCTTATTGCAAAACTACATTTGAAAATAAACTTCCTGTTTACATATGTGTTTTAGACTAACCGATTATGGATGTGTATTCTATACTAATTCATCACAATTAAGCAGCATATAGGAAGAATAAATAGTACTATTGACAATAAAGACATACAAATAAGGAATCTTAGACTTGTGGCATCTTAGTTGGTGATAAAAATTTCTGGTTCCTTGGAAAATCTAAATGTGCTCAGTTTGCCAGCTGGGTAGGCAAATGTTTATATTGTAATAACTACTGAACATTGTGAATTGTGTATTGTAAATTTGCTTTTTAAATGGTTGCTGAAGTCTTAATGTAAAGTGTGTGAGGAGTCTAAACAAACATATTCATCTTTGGTTTTCCTAAGATCTTGAAATCTGAAACAATAGTTTGAAAAGCAGAAATAATATATTTCATACATATATAATCAATTCTAAATATTTGCTTTTAAGAAACTGCATAAAGAACCATCTATTCTGCTACAAGGACTACATTTGCATATTTGATGTTAACAACAGTATCTTTGACTTTTTCATTAAAGCTAGTTTCCATAAATGTTTTCATTCAGAAGATCCTTCCATCCTCTTGAAAATGTGCTATTTTTTTAGCTCTGGTGACATTGGTCCTTAGAGATTTTTCTCTTCAGTAGACTCTCTATTTAGTTTCTGTTTACTTAGAAGGAATAGCCTAGGGGCTATTGGAGAGAAAACATCTGTGGGAGATAATCTATAGAGTTATCTATCTATCTATCACTCTTGTCGGCCCAGTCTCTCTTGAGAGCCAGCCGAGAGACTTGTAATGAAAAGGCAATGCTGAAGAGGCTTTAGGGACAAATAAAAAGGCATGTTAAGGGCTGGCTGAAAATGGATAGAAGACATTATTAAAGCTCAATAGCCTTCTTATCAAAATCCAATAGGATAGACATTTGGCAAAAGACTTTACAATTATTTTTAACATATCAGAAAACAGCATTTATGTTTCAGCAGTCATAGATTGAATCAGTTAGGTTAAATCCTCTGATCTAGAAGGATTTTGAACATTCTATTTTAGCTATTTCTTCCTTTGTATTTTTACATTTTAGTAGTACATAAACAATAACAGATACGAGTGAAAATAATATTGTTGAGCCACCCACTATAGGTTTGTTTTTGTTTTTTTGTTAAATGATAAATATTTATTTTTTTATTCATAAATGTATAATTATTTTTTTTTTTAAAAACCACTGATTTTATTAATCAATGATCATTTTAAGAGGTCTAAGAGCTGTCTATTGTGATTTTAGTATTGGGACAGAAATAAATACAGTACAGACCCTTTTCTATTATTTAACGATGAAGCGAACAGCAGCAATCACATGATCTTTCACCTACTATCAGCCAGGTTACAAAAATGCCATTTTAATGTTGTAGGTGAAATATGCTCTCAGCTCTAGATAATGGTGTTTTGTGGCATTCAGATATTCATAACTAAAGCTATTAATCTCTTGTCATTTAAAATTAGATACGTAATACTTAAAGTCAAAGTAGCCATCTGATACCTCAGAATTACATTGTTTGCAACAAGATGATTGATTGATAATTATGATAATTTGTAAAATGATTATTTGTGGTATGATATCAAAAGGTTTTTCTCACCCAACTGAGCACAATTTCCTATTAATGTGGACCTTCACATATGGCCCCAGGTAACGAGGGATGTGGAGAGGTCTCCCTATGGGACCTGCAAGACTGATGAAATATGACCTGGATCAACCAAAGCCCAGACTTCAATAAGGAGACAGGAAGGTAGTTAGAGAAGAGCAGGGAACTGTTAACTGTCTTTTGTAGAGCAATTATTAGGCCACACAGCCTGAGGCCAAGAGGGAACCTAGCCTTGTAGATAACTATATTTATTTACTAACTTTATTTATACAATTGTAATTACTATTATTGCATCCAAGAAATGGCCACTAAAATAAATTATTAAATGATAAATGGGACTTAAAAATTAAAATATTTTTTATTATTTATTTAAATTGATTTTGAAAATTTCTGAGTTAAAACACTGAAAATTTGTACCTATTGTAGGTCTGTTCTTGCATTTTTTTAACCATAAGTGTCTCCTATTGATACTAAGAATGACTAATTCTCAATAAGAAAAAGTGATGCAAAAAACAAAAAGCTGGGTGAAATGATGAAAACACGGTTAAAAAATGCAGGGGCAAGATACAGCAAAAACTGTTTCAGCACCATGTTACATACAACGTCTTTATGTATTGGCTTACAGTAAGAATAGATTGCATTAAATTATAATATCTTTATTATTTAGATGCAAATCAGGAACATCTCAAAAAGTCTGTATTTTTGAATAACCAGTGATCATATAATATTATCTAAATTTTTCAATTTAGCGAATGCCATCAGTGATTGTTTTTAGTTTACTAAATATTTAGTTGTTTGTATAATAATAATGTATACAGTAGCACCACAATTTGTTAGAGGTATTATTACAAATTTTAAAAACTCCAACTTCTGAACCCTGTTTTACCTCCTACATAAACTTCCTTATTACATATACTAATAGTTTAAAATTCTGAATAGTGGTTGTTTAAAATGTACAAAATTAGTTGACTTGGAGCAGTACTGTACCCGCATAACAAAAATGTGCATAGATCCAGCAGTCCTTAACGCTCAGATACTTGTATTTTTTATTTTATCTACAAGAGACCAATGATTGTGAAGTGTTGACTGATTTATGTTACAAATTTCCAACCAATTCTTAAACTAGAACTTAATACGGTCAGGTATTGATACATCTCTTTGCATCACATTGCATACACATGCATTCGCAATTCAGAGATTCATTAGGTGTCAAAGTGCCTTCAAGTGGTGAATTTGCCCAGGCATACTGGTCCTAATTCTCCAGTTTGACTTCATCAGATAAAAGTGGCAAATTAGGGGGTTGATGGCAGGGCTCTAGCTTGGCGTAATCCAACAGTTTATATCTTAATCAAGAAGCAACATTGGAACTGTTGCATAAAAAGGGCTGTAAATAACATTTGTAATGTAAGCAACTTTAATCAATCCTAAGAAGCATACAGTCATAGCAAATGTAATTGTTAAACTGTACCTAAAAATATAAACAAAATATAATAAATAAATAAATAAATAAAAGGAAATTGTGCACTATGGGAAGGTACTACGTTTCCCTGAAAATAAGACAGGGTCTTATATTAATTTTTGCTCCTAAAGACACACTAGGACCAGGTTGTTATTTTCGGGGGATGTCTTATTTTTGGGACATGGTACTACTGGTATATTTCTCATACTTTACTGCAGCTAGGTCTTATTTATAGGGAAGGTCTTATATTTCTAAGGTTGGAAAAAATTGCACTAGGTCTTATTTTCAGGGAAACAGGGTAGATTTTAATGAAGTCGAAAAGGGGAAATGAGTTTTGTTGTGTTTTGGAACAGAATTTTGACTGTGTTTCCCACAAATCATTTAATAATTTTATCAATATTACATTAATTTTATGGATATTTGTCTAGTTATGTCTGATTATATTTTAAATGGCACAAGTAAAGACAGTCTTGATTGCTCCTGTCTATTTTTGGAATAGAAGTGGCTTATGCCAATATGTCTGTCACAAAAGGAGATACTAATGAGGGATGGGGGGGGGCAGGCCGTTAGCTTAAAAGTCATTTTTACAACATCAGTCCATTTCCATTGTTAGAAAGTCCCCTCATAAAAGAACCAGCAGTCCATTAATCCACTGAATGAACATATAGTAAAGTCAGTTCCCTCTTGAGAACAATAATGTTGAGGTCAGAGTAGGCTGCCATGGAAACTAAGTACTACTAAGAAGTTTGCATCCCTGAATTTGCTAAAACGACGGTAGGATACTAAAATGTGCTTGGAAAGGTGCTAATCGGTATAACATTTCTTGAGTTAAAATTATCATATGTTGCAGTTTTTTTTCTGAAAGAAATATTTAGGGTTTTCAATTTTGCGCAATAAAACTGCATTTGGGACTTGTGTATTCACTCATTTAGCTGTGAAGTCACAATAATTTTTGCATATGCCACACAGGTAGCTAAATGTAAAACGTCTGACTCATTCTATAATGGTAATAAGATGATGAAGTCAACAGATGAATAGGTAATAACTGATTATTCCTTTGCTAAGACAATAGAAATGTACTAGTATTTTTGCCATAACACTGATTAGTTTGTAGTCACAGAATTAGCTCTGGTCTAATAACTCATAGCAAACATTTGGCAAATAGCTTTTACTGGTCTATAAGGCAGTGGATAATGAGTAAAAACATCTGTTTGCTGCTATTGAGAAGTATCAAGCTATGTCCATTTTGTTTAGTAACCCCATGTTGCCAGTGGCAAGATATATGTCCCATGATACCCACTCACTTAATGCTAACTTTTTTAAGCTCCCTCCTAAACATAATAAGTATATCGTACTGAGTAACTCTGGAACAAAAGAGCCACAGCAGTTTTAATAATTTGTACAATTCACACAATAATTGTTACAGTAATAATAACAAATTTAAGCTTCCAATAAACTCTTGCACATGGTCCAACTTGAAGTATGTATATCTGCTAAACTCAGTATCTGGTAACTCACCGGATTACTGAGCTCCTTAAGATTTACATCAACCCACCTATTTCCTTTTTTTTCCATTAGTCCAGCTGCTACCCAGTCAACACAAGCTATGCAGTTACTCCTATACATTCTTGCATCAATTCAATACTGCCCTAATGTTGCCTCAACTATTGGCTCCTCTTCTAAGTCATACTGAAACGTAAATTAAAACAACTCTTCTTCTTAACCCCCAACAACCTACCAGTATTGGATATCCCCCTATTAGTACCCAACCCTAACCCTAGACAAACTTTGCATCACAAACACAGGCCCTTTAACTTATCCCTGCTCAAAAAAGGTAGCGGTGATAGAGACTGCTGCCCCTTCTTGTCTGCCCAAGATCCTGCACTGTTGTCCATCCCCTATCTCACAAGGGTGTAAAGCCTCTTTCACTATCATATCATACTATGCCACAACTGGACTCTTAATGGTGCGTTGTTCAAACATTTTTCTTTTGCTCTGCAGTTCTATGTAGAATTTTGAGAAGTTAAAAATTTGTCACAGCATCACATTAGGAAATGAGTTACAGTATGTCCATATGTTCTTTTTAATAAAGGAACTCATAAGGAAGACAATTTTTTCCTACTCTAAGATATATACTAATTTGGATTACTGCAGATTTCTGATTTATTGCCCTTCTCGTATAATTAAACTAAAGCTCCCATCATCCTCTATTAGTCTTAGGCTTTTGAGAGTTGCATAAGCTATAGATCAATAGCAACTGGAGGTCTGTAATTTGGAAAGTCTATATTTAAAAACAAGTAAACTATTTTATAAAGGAGTTCATCTCCTCAGAAGCTGCAGCTTGGGAATTAATGGATTATAGAACACTTTTGCAGCTTGTTACAAATGAAGATCTTAAAGATTGTGTCTATGGGAAATATTCATTTTAAGAAGCTGTTTTAGTTTCATTTTTAACTGTAAGGGATTCATAAAATATTCCCCAGTGCTTAACTAATTTTTGGTGGTCCTTGTTGTCATTTAACTCCATCCTGACAAAAGGTTAATTTTCTTTACATGACATGGTTAGAAAGCAGGCTTCTTTGGTGCTGATTGAGTTAAAAAAGCATTATAGAATCATATCTGTCTGAATGACTAATCACTTGAGGAGTTTATCATGAAGATGATTAAAAGGTATTGCAGCCTTGAATTATTTCCAACATGCCAGAATGCCCTGGAGGACCATGTGAATCTGCTGCCAGCCGAATCCTGTCAGAGCTCAAGGCAGACCAAAATCAACGGCAGGAAGGTCATGTGAAAAAAACTCTCAGTCATCAGAAAGTCCTTGGCCTTCCACCCTTTCTGACATCTACTGACAAATCTTAAATCATAAAAGCAGACAAAACATCACCAATTTGGCTATAATAGCCTCTGGGACACTGTTTTTGTTTTCCCCTTTACCTCCTGATCTGCTTACCATGTTACTTGTGTGTCTTTAGCTGTTATTTGCTACAGCTGTTTTTTTTTTTCTTAAGGCTTTCATTGAAGTGAAGGTTTTGTAATATTACACATACATTGGGAGAAATTAATTAAGGGTGAAAACTTGTTTTTGGATGACTTAAAACCAATTTTTGTGGGGTTTCACCTATTTATCAAATACTGAAAGAAACAAGGCGGAAAAATTAAAATGATAAACAGAGAATTTGATTTAAGTTTTAATTTTATTTTTATGATCATTTTCACAGAGAATTTGACATTTTCCTACACATTTACAGTTGTTTATATAATTATATATGTATATATATATATATATATATATATATATATATATATATACTGTATATTTAGGGGTTATTCACTAAAGTCTGAATTGTTGCATTTAGGTGTGAATTCACCAGATAAAGACAGTCGCAATAGGCTGCTACTGTCGCAGTCACATCTTTATAATGAGAATATTGTCACAGTCGCGACTTTATTATGGGAAAATTGTCACAATCTTAACATTAAAAAATTGTGATGGCTTTGCAATGGGGAAAATGTGGCGAATTTGCAATGGGATTCCGCTGTTTGTGAATTCGACAATCAAATTCGCACCTTAGTGAATAACCCCCTTTTTGAGTCCTGTAGTGTGCCAATAACTGTAATTCTCTACCAAAACTAAAATTAGTGACCTTCATCAATCAAAATAATATACAACATTACTATAGAGAATATTGTATATTAGGGATGGTTAATCTGCAGCCCAGGGACAGTTCGGGGTATGTTGAAAGTTTAACAACTATAAATAATAACTTTTTTGTTATCATGGTCTTACATGATAAGATTTTTCCAGATTATTCAAGACTTTTCTAATTGTCAGAATGATTCTAAGTGGTAAGATAATGGTTCTATCAATTATTTGAAAGCAATTCCATTATTTTTTGAGTCACATCAGTGTTAAACCTCCATCTGTTGGTATCATTATTCTAACATGTTCTACGGATTATCTGCTATACCATTGACTCTACCTCTACTCTACTTTAAGTCCTGCATTGTTTCAGACATTTTTTCCTATTATTTTACCAATTTTAAGTAAATATGGCACAAAAAGTTTTGCCACCAAGGCAGTTCCTATTGAGTAAACGGCCCCACTCGAGTTCTCATTTATTTAGCTGCATAATAAATGATGGCCACAAGTGTTTCTTTCACTGGTAAAATAATTGCAGCTGCATTTTGAAGCAGTATGCAGCAGTATGAGGTATTTGTTATGGGAACCCATCACAAGTGATAAACACCTTGTTTCATAATAGCCTTCAGAAAAATAGCCAGATCCTATTCAGGTTTTCTCTATGATTCTAAAGCATTCTAAATGTAGGACAAGTTGAGAAATCCACGTTACCGTTCTTAGAAAACAAATTTGGTTAAAAAAGTAAAATAGCTATCAACACAGTATATTGAAGTAAATATAATGTTGGATGCCAGTGCTCGTGAAAGACATTTGTAATGCAGTCAATGAAAACAGAGCTCTGTGAAAGTGTGTTCAGACAACCCTTTAACTACCATACATATTAATGGGAGAGATAAGGGAAAAGGAATTGTTGATAGATTGATGTGCTGGATAATTTAGCTAACTGAGGATGCGATTCGCTGAGAAGCACACAGAAAGAAGTATGGGAAAATGTACATGGTTAAAAAAGTTACAATCCTCTTTAGAAATGTTAGTAATAAAGTATGTGGCACAAAAATGAAAATATAAGATGCTGAGGAGTTTCATGACAAAACAGGGCATGGAACTATGAGGTGACTTTTCATATCCTTATAAATTACAGAAGGGAGTTAGATATTATCCTTTATAATACACAAGATTTTTTTTCATTTTCAAGATTCATCTCTTGTTTGTGCTGTTGTATAATGGAAAATACTTTTTTAAGTCTGTAGTGTTCTGCTGTAGCTTGTTCAGAAAGAAATTCCCATGATGCCTTGTCATCCACAAGAGCATATTAATGCAGAAGAACCAGCTGGTGATTATTTGCACTTTTGTTTCACTTAAACTTACATGTTGCAATAATGCCATATTTTAGAAAATGTGTAGGTTATTGCCTGCATTTACTATGAAGCATTGAAAGATATTTAGTCACAAGATAGAATCAGTTGGAGACAGAAGACTTAATTAACACCTCTTTTAGTCATTATATACGATAAAATAGTTTGCAGCCCTGTAATAATGTTTTAAAACATGCATGACTACAAATTCCATGCTCTCCTGTGATGTATTTACTCAATGGAAGGGAAAAGTGGCAGTCTGAAGGATGTAGAGGCAGTTATAAGGTAGCTTGGAGAAAATGAAGCATCAATTCAACATGTTTCAAAATTATATTATTTTATAAGTTTATAATGTACTGTTAGATCCCTGAACTTTCTGGATGGACTGTATATTATAAATAGATGACTTTATCTATTTACAAAATGAATAATTAAGAGTATAGTGTAATTTGGTACTTCTTGTTAACTTTATAAACAAAGGATCTAAAGTAGGCTCTATTTATCTGAATGCTGTCAGCTGGAAGGCCAAATTTAGACACCCTAAGGGCGAAATTTAATAAACTTGTAAAAGCGTGCTTCCGCTTTTCCGAGTTTATCCCTGCTAGATCTTGGAAGTTTCTCACGGTAAATATTGCGAGATTTTGTTTTATCGATTTTTACCGACAGAAACCTTAAAAACAAGGTTTAAATGAGAATTTTTCAAGGTTTTATAATCAACCCAACTGAACCACAATTTGAAAACCAGTTGATTTGTTAACCTTATAAAATGTACAGTACAAAGGACACTGGTTTAAATCAATATAAAATGTGTTTCAGCAACATCACACTTTCACTTTTTTCCCTCTTTTATGAACGCTACTATATATTTCAATTTAGAAATTCAAGTGAAGACCTGAGTCCCTACAGAATAATTTTAGTTTGCCCCTTTACTAAAGAACAAAGTCAGTCACCAAATTATAATTGGTCATTTCCTTATTCTAATCCCTTAACCGTTGACAAAAATGTTTCCAAAACATTATTTTTTTTTCCCTTTATGGAGTACATATTAGGCTAGTTAAGAAGATGGATTACTCTAGAGTGAGAAGAATCCATGAGTCTGAAATAACTTTAGGGGCAGGATTTATTGAATACATTACATACATTATAGAAGCCAGATGGTACCCTCAATAAAAATCTGTAAGCTTCAGGTGTGCACGATATTCATTTAATTAAATTGTGTACCATGGCTAAAAGAAACAAGAAGAGTGAATGAATATTAGACAGGCAGCCAATTAGTCTTTTAATTCTGAAAGGCACAGGAACTCAAGAGCATTAAGGATGTCATTTATCAAAGGCTGCCAATGGTAAATCCAAAGCCAAATCTCACAGCAAAAAGAAACTAAATTTATCAAAAAAGAAATATTTGGATTTGCATTCTATGCAACCATGTCAAGCAATGCATTTTAAAAATATATTCCGATAGGTGGAAGATAATGAGATATTTTTCTAATCATAAGACTATAACTTGTTAAAAACGTATTTATTAGTTTCACTACATAGAAGGGGACCTGGCAAAGTGCTTATTTTCTTAAGGTAATCTAGCACTTGCTGCTCAGCTTCAGACATGGACACTTGTACTAACCATTTTATATACGCACTACTATGTGACCAAGCAGGGAACAGGGATATTATTTGAAAATTGCATCACTTCTTCCCCTTGCCTTTGCAGGAAAAGAAAGGTATGGTGTGCAGAGTTGCTTACAGCTGTCAAAATAACTTACTACTAGAGTCTTAGTACTACCAGGCAAGAGTTTGCTTGAAGTATTTGGTAGTGCCTAGTAATATCTACTTATAAATACTTATATACATATATTTTTCCCCCTGTACACTCTTTCCTTGGGTGATATTATCAGTTCATTTGGTTTTCAGTTTCACTGTATGCGGATGATACCCAGATTTACCCATCCGCTCCTGTGCTAACACCTGAAACTCAGACTCATATTTCTAGCTGTCTTCTGGCAATCTCCTCATGGATGGCCAAGCACCAGCTCAAATTAAATCTCACTAAAATGTAATTGATTATCTTTCCACCAAAACCTGGTCCCGCTCCCACCTTTTCCATTCTAGTGGATGGTGCTATCATCAACCCTGTTACCTCTGTACGTGATCTTGGGGTGACTTTTGACTCTTTCCTTCGCTAATCACTTCTCTTCCAATGCTAAAACCTGTTGATTTTTTTCTTGGCAACATTGCCAAGATCCTCCCCTTTCTCTCTCGCTCCACTGCTAACCCCCTCATACATGCTGTCGTCCTATTCCGATTGGACAACTGCAATGTTTTTCTATCTGGCCTTCCAGTTTCCTGACTCTCCCCGCTCCACTCTATTCTAAACTCTGCTGCCAGAATTGTCTCCCTCTCGCCTCTCTCCTAATCTCTCTGCTCCTTGGCTCCCTATAAGCAAATGAATAATTTACAATGTTCTCCTTTGACATTTAAGGCACTTCACTCTGTTGCCACTCCCTATATTTCCTCTCTCGTATGCCCATAAAATTCCTCATCATCAACTGCGCTCCTCCCAAAGCAGCCAGCTTTGCATGCCACACACCAATACTGCCCTTTCTCATCTCTCTCTGCCCCTTGGAATTCTACGTCCCTTTATCTTTGCCATGATTAAGTGCTGTGCATGAAACGTATCAGAATGTGGCCTTGCTGTTAACTTTTGGTCAATAAAGTACACTTTTTACTACTCTGGAGTCGCCTGGTATTTTTTCTGCTATTTCCAATTTTGGTTGACTTTGGGACATCTTTCCCGTGGCACCTGGCAGTATTACAGCAGTTTGTGAGTATCTACAGTTTTACCACTTGGATTTGAGCCACTTGCCTTTTTTCTCCTTTCATTTTGGACTTACCTAATAATACTAAATTTTACACAGTTTGGTTTCTGTCTGGATATGCCATACACCAGTACTGATTTTGTTAAAAAATTTCTTTCAAAACAATAGTTTTATTTTTAATTTATTGGAAATCTTTTTGTATGTGGGGTGATCATCAATCAGAAGTAATTAACCATGGTTGACTGCATCAGTTGACAAATGGTTTGCCCAAGGATGAAACATATTCATCGCTCACCATCAAATAAAAAAATATCAACACACGCGTGGACCAAATGAAAAAAACAGATTCAACAGTACAATGGTATAAATGCTCAAAATGAAAAATGAATCAATGGCAAACCAGTGAAGTATGTGAGCGGGCTGATTAACATATTATTTTATACAATAATTAAAACTGAATTATTGATATGTGTGTGGCCAGCTTTTATGTTCCTGACATTAGAAAATATGACCATTTACTCCCAACAAAAGGTAGAACTCATTGTGAGCAGTCGTCTTTCCTCTATGGTAGGTTGGCAACTGCATGCATCCAGCTCCAATATTAGAACATATATATCCCTTATATATATCTCAAAACTAACTGTACTTTTCTAATGGTAGTTTCACAAAAATGCCAGAGTTGAGTTCCATATTGACTTTCATGTGAAAGTGATTGAACATACAACTAGAACTCGGGCATTTTACTATGGTTTTACATGATAGCCGGGGGGAAGGGCTATGTTTATGTTATAATTTGGCATTGTATTAAAATGCTTTATGGGCAGATGTTACTTGTGCCGTTATCCTCAAGTGGAATTTATTTACATAATAAATATTTTGAAATGTTACCTAAAAAGAGTTATATAAAGTGTGGATACATTAAATAAATTGCCTCTTCAAACTAAATTGACTTTTTAACAGCATAAAATGTATATTCTTTTTAAGTTCCTAAGCCAAATTTATGACCTAAACTGTCTGTGAGGTGAACAATACAGAAATTCTGCTTGATCGCTAGTTCTCGGCCTTTTGGCTAAGATCAAGTGTAGTATCTTTCGAGAGAAAAATTTGTTCTAATGCTTA
>WMED01013752.1:0-14292 GCA_019650415.1 Pipa parva | reverse complement strand
GGCGAATTCGCACCAATACGCACCAATTCGGACTTTAGTGAATAACCCCCTTAATTTTTGTTCTATCGATTTATAGCAGTTACTGAATCAAAATAAAATAGTTTTTTTTTTGTTTTTTTGTTTTTTAATAGTAATATTGACTTATTTTCAGAGCAGGAGAAAATTATATTGAGTTTCATATTTATCTCTATTTAATCACCTTTGAATAATGAGCTCCCCATATATATATTATGCCTTAAGCCTATTGCAGCATTGTATGGTGCAAAGGAGGATTTTCTTATCTCTCTTTCCATATTGCAGAGGGCCAGAGCAAATGCAATATTACAAAATTGCTTGCTTGCTTGTTTTTAAAATAAATACAAGAAAAAGGTAGACTTTTATAAGTAAAATAATAGACATTATATTTTTAACACATGCTTAATGACAAACATAGATTCATATTAGCCCTTTGAATGAACTATTTAAAGTCAGCTTCAACCATGTTGACTGTGGGGTCCTGTACCTTTTTCATAACAGAAAATAAATTCAGGATTTCTGAGAATGTTCTTAGATTGACAGTCAAAGTGTCTATTATGTGACAGCTTTTGAAGCTGTTAAGCACCTAATAAATTGATCAGAACAGGACAGGTTTTTGTTGGCACAGTAAAGAGTATTTGTATTTGGAGATTTATCTTAGTTGTAGAAGACTGGATCTGTGTATAAGTATGGATAAGCAATGCCACAACTGTTTGCCAAGTAGATATTTCACTGTAATAAGTATCAGTGATTCCCATCCTGCTGCCACTGAGACCTTACCGAGGCCACTACTATTGCTGCCTACTGATATTGGCTAAGTATTATTTTAGTTGTTTCCCCTGTGCCCCCTGCAGCCCCCTCTCAGACTTTTCCAGCTCCCCCATAATATTTTGAGTATCCCTGGGGCAGCAAATCAAATTACTCAGTAGTTTCACTGGCTTCACACATTATCACGTTCATTGTAAGAAGCATTCTCATTGGCCCCTGCAATGAACGTGATGATGTTTTAACCATTTATCACCACTGGGGAAACTACTGGCTGGAGCTGTGCGCTGGCTTCTCAGTCAGCCAGCGCTGATGAACAAGCATCGGGTGCCGGCTAATTACAGCACAGCTCATGCTGTGACTGCAGCGATACACCTCTATGTGAGGTAAGGTTTCTAATAAGGCTTTCTTCTTTTTTACCTTTAGTTCTCCTTTAATATCACTAAATCAAGATCCTTCAGTAGTTGCAGTTCTACATAATTATAAAACATTTGCAAACTTATATACAAGATGCAGTGAGAGTTGTAGTTCTTCATAATTCTACAGAATTGGCAATCTTGCCTCCAAACATACTACTTTTGGAAAGAATCATAATAGAGTAAGTCTTTTTCACCCCTGGCAATGTAAAACCACATGATTTAGACCTATTTTAAAAACCTGAGATGCTAATCTTAGATAGAGCTCCAGTATCATTCAATGTAAACAAAAATGATACACTGGAGTACTTGTTAGTAGTCATCTTAGATGCTTGCTACTGACCGTTGGGTTTTTAAGCAGCCATGTATTTGAGTAGATTACAAATTAGCATAGCAACAAGATGATTTTACATCATTGTAATCTAAAAGAATTTTTTTGGCAACCATAGGTTTGCAAAATGTGTGTTAAATCATGCAATATACATATTTTTTGACTGCAAACAATCTGATTGCTTTCAACCAATGGAATGTGTAGCATCTATCTAGGCTTATCAACTGTACTCCATGCAAAATGTTTATTTTAAAGGTGAGCACTAATCAAAACCTATCCTTTTAGATGCAGAATTTATTGTAACATCCCTACAGAATTTATTTTTCAGTTGTGTCCCTCACTAGAAGGGTGATTTATTACCAAAGAAACACTAATAATGGTGCAAAATAATTCTCTTTAATTTTGATACTTTAAAAATACCCATTTTTGGTTCCTGAGGAAGCTGCCAGCATAGGCGGTGAAACGCATAGAACCTACTGATGCTGAGTCTATTGATCCATTTATTACATGTCTGTTTTTCAAGTACTCTTGTGAGTACATTTTATCTCTCATTTAATAAACAGTTTTTAAACATTTTACGCTATGAAAGTTCTCATCTTCTTTATGAGCTGGATCCTCGAATCCTCCTGAAGGTTTTGCTTTTGATTCTCATCTTGAACTGATCCAGTGGGTGTCAGCTTTTGGAGATTTTAAATTTTATCTTTGAATGTGTATACCATCATTGCTTTTTGGTAAGCAAAATATACAGCCATTTTTGGATTTATCACATGTGCACTTGGTTTGCAGTGCTCTGCCATTCTACACTTTATTTGCACAATCTTGCTAAACATATCCTGGACATTGGTTTCTGGGCTTCATACATTTCCTATTGTGGTTAATGCACTTAGTGCGATTCTTTTTGCGCTTCTTTCACAGCATTTATTCTGGACTTTATTTCACATGTTCGTTCGTTATTTAATATTTTTTATTTTTTAATCACATTAGAGCTGTTTCTTGTATTTATTTGAATACTTTTTGGTTTAAAAATACACATGCTGCATGAGTTACTGTAAATTAGAGGTGCACTGTATGTATTTGTTTAACAGAGTTCCATACAGAAAAAAAATAGTTATGTAGCCTGTGTAGTGTCCTTGCAACTCTTGATTTATTTTCTAAAATGTGCCTTCAGTAATAATGAAGTTTTAGTAATCAAACTCCACTGATATTAAAGGTTTATAGTGACAATTTATTTGGTTCTTTTAACTCTAGGAACTAATTAACTGAGTGTTGCAAGGTAGCATTAATTTCAATAAATTCCTGCCGCACTCTTCATGGTTTATTAAAATGGCACAGTCTACTCACACTTTCTTTAAAACTACATTTCCCAGAATACAAAGGTTAGAAGCACCACCCCCACAGCCTTACATGACAAATTAATGTATAAATTTTCAACTCACAGAAGCTACCGACAAAATGATAAAAATGTGACATGGGTAAATTTAAAAAGTTGAGAATGGTGAAAAAGACAGTACAGATGTCAGTATCACTTTAATTTAAAAAATTAAATCAATCATTCCACTTTCTGAACATAAGGCACGTTGGTACATGCTGTCATTTCTCATTAGAATGCTCCTTTAATGGGTAACTAAAATGGCAGCCTACAGAGCCTGCTTTTGTGTTTATCAATAACCCCTTTGGAAGGTGTAAGGTTACCTCAAGAAGGGTGATGGTGGGTAGAATAGAGGATTGTGACGGCATCTGTTTGTGTTTCAAGAGGTGTGTACAGAATCATGACGTCACCTGTCTAAATTCAATAAAAATAAAAAATAAACTGACCGCTTCCAATCTCCAGTAAAATATAATGTAATATTGCCGGGTGCTCAGGAGCAGTTTCGGACAACTTGCAAAGCAACCTTAATAATTTATAACTCCGGCACTCCTTGGTAGAAGTTTAAACGGATCTCTTTATTGCATCTTCATTAAAAGCTTTTACTTGTTAAAAACAACAAAGCCTACGTGTTTCGCGCTGTAGGCGCATGCCATGAATAAGAGCCTACAGTGCGAAACGCGTAGGCTTTGTTGCTTTTAACAAGTACAAGCTTTTAATGAAGATGCAATAAAGAGATACGTTTAAACTTCTACCAAGGAGTGCCGGAGTTATAAATTATTAAGGTCATCTGTCTAAATCTCAAGACGTTTGGTACAAAACATGCACTAAGTTACAGTATTAACTTGGAATTTTCTTCCAGTAAATGATGTAAAATAAAAAAAACTGACAATTTGTTGACAATACTGTAAAGCAAAATGTGAAAAAGGTTCCTTAATTATATAATGCATGCACAATGCTAGTATGTTGTCTATGTGAAGATGTCTTCGCTTCCCAGCAAAACACCTATTTAGGTAAAAGTATTTTGGAAATGTGTCATTGCCCATGTATGTGAATAAAAAATAATGTTTTGAAGAAAAGTGGTCCTGAAGTTTGCAGGTTATTTGCTGCAAATCAACATTTTGCTGACCAGCTCATTATTAATGTCCACCATTTGGAGATAAAACAGATGCGACACTTAAATCCAGAAATGTCAGGACGCTAAAGGCAAGTCCATGGTGAAACCTGATCCTCTCCAGAAAAGAAACATCTGTAGATCTCTGATATATTATTGCCAAATAAAAATAATGCAAAAAGTGATCACCCCTGCCCTAATGAAACCTAAAACAAGCTAGAAAAGCTTGTAAAAATGTACAAGGATGTGTGGATAGATGGGGTTTATATTTCTTGGTTCTTTAAATTGTGGTCAGGTAAAAATTTGAACAAAGAACACTTTATCATGTTGTCTCCCTTGCATTCCTGTGATTGCCTGACCTTAAACATATTACTTTTACATCCATTGAGCAATAAAGTTCAATTATACCAAACTTCCCTTATAAAACTGCTGTTTCTCCAGTAGGAGTACAGCTTGCAGCATTAATGTGCTTTAAGTTAAAGAGCTCTGTTATCAGGACAAGTCCACCTGTTTTTAGCTCTATATTTGGTGTATTTACATAGAGCAAAATCTGTCCCGTTTACACATCCATAAAGGAATACTATTTTAGTTCTAAAAGGCTTTAGTATTTTAAGCACATAGAAGTTTAGACATTTATTTTACTAAATTATCCTTAGCTAAACTCTCCTTAGCAAAGGTATCTTTCATAGCATACTATGTAAACTAACTCCATAGTGTTTATTGTTTTGGGAATAATTTATGTGGAAAATGTGAACTTTTGCAGCAGTATGTAATATGAAACATAAGCAGTCTGCTATTTTAAAGAGGCATTTTCATAGGGATATTGAGCATTGCTTGAATAATGAGAAAGCTCACAAGATTAAATTAAACATGCCACCAGTATATTTAATTCCTGCTTATTATTAATGTAATGCTCACCTCAGCTATTAAATGTCTACATTTCCCCAGCTAGCTTTTTAATGAATTAATCTCCCATATACTTACCCACGTGCACACTTCACAATAAACTGGACATCAGGTATGCTTGATGAACACAAAATGCATTGTGACTTATACTGAAGAGCAATAGTCGCAACACTTTTTTAGCTTTAGAACAGGATCATTCAAGGATTCATCAAATATAAAGGGGACTTTAAGAAGCTCTACAAATAGGATCTTCCTTAGGGGCCTGCACTGTCACTGTGGATCCCCACCACCAGCACTCTATAGTCTACCTATTTCCCACTATGGTGGGATCTTTGCTACCAGTTTACTTTGCTTATGCTAACATAGGGACTCTAAGCTTTCTGCCACTCTACTGGGAATGGATTGTGAGGAACTTTACTGAGGTCTATAATTGTCCCTTTTTGGATTTACATTGGCAAGTTTTGCTCCAACCAAGAAATACACACCATCTAGCTTCCTATTCTGTCCTGTTATATAGATACCCAACAGTTCTCTGATTGCATTACCACTCAGAGATAACGGTTAAATGGAGATAGTCTCACACCCTGATGGCAGAAAATACCCTTTATAATTAATCCTATAGCATTATTTTCAATGTGTGAAAAGTATTACTCACAATATCAATCTTAGATATATGATAAAGGTGTTTTTTCTTGTATATTTGCAATGCACAAAAATACAAGTTTCTTAAGGTGTTAGGTTTCAAATTGTGAGAGGTGGTAGACATGTTAAATGCTGTAACATACTTTCTGTTCTAGGCAAAATACAAAATAAAAGTTATTAATATTTCTAATGCTCTGACTTGGGAACTTGAGATGTTATTAGATGTATATGATAAAACAATGTCAACTATTTATAGCCAAAATCACAGCAAGATTAATCTTGTGATTTCTGCTGTGTTGCTAGAGATGGCAAACCAAAACCACATGACATTCCTTAGTTATTAACAAGTTTGCCCAAGGCTTTGAGCTCAAATAATCTACAAATCAACTTTTTGTTATGCCCCACCCCTTGAGTCATAAAGGTGACAGAAGAATATTCTCCTTTTAACAAAATGACTGTAAATGTCATGATAAAGAAGTCATGTAGTACCATTCCTTTCTTTGTATCGTTAATACCCTGTAGAGTAGAATTTTAACATAGTTTTCATTTGAACACATTTCATGAGTAATATAACTAAATGAGCTTTCTATTCATTTATAAAAAACATGAATTGTTTGTTCACAATGCCTTAAGAAAAGAATAAGTGTATACTATTAATCACTGTATATTTTATACAGTTAGAATGAACACAATGTTTCTAGTTAATGTGGACCTGTCGCCAGAAGTGCACTACTGTACATACAAGGCAGAGGTTAGAAAATGCCTAACTAAGCGTAACGCTGCTATAAAACAATTCTAAAAACTATATTAGTTTTTTCAGATCTTTTGATTTTGCTTTGTGGTAGCCGACATACTTTCTTCTTCTACATCATATAATCATATTTACTAGCATCCTGCCCTTCTTTCCTCCTAGCTCCAAAATGTCCAGTCTTCAAAGCCTCCTCGAGAAAAGTTAACACAGTCTCACAAGGCTGACTCCATCAGCGGTGTAATTAACACTGCTTGCACCCCTGAAAAAGACCTCCTTCCCCAGCTTTGTTGTGAAGTTGGCACATTTGCTTGGATTTAAAACTCTATACAGAAGAAATGATAAAAACACTCTAAATATCTTGACTTTAAATTATAAACAATTATTAATTGGGCTTAAATTCTAACTCATTAGAAACTTTCCAACTTAAAATCTGCAGACGGGTGCAATTTTAAGAAGGACTATTTAGTATTTTCTTACATAGCATTTATAAGCTTTTAGCCACATCACTGAAGACATTTCTGGTTATTCCTATCCAGTAATGAGAAAGCATTGCAGTAATATGAAATCTCATTGGTCTCCTTTGCAAACTACAATTCTGGAATAACAAGACATACATTTTTTTTTTAAATTTTACTGCTTATGGCTTCCCTTTTTTTTTTTTTTTTTTTTTTTTTTTGCTGCTTTTAGACAGTAATTACATTTTACTCTGTGTGTTTTTTATATTTTTTTTTTTACATTCTTCTGCTTGTTTTATCTTGACACCTTTTACTACTCATCCGAATGCTTCTTAGTTTAACTGAATAATAGGTAGTTCTCAAGAATTCAAATTATTTTTTATGTGATACAGACCATTTAATTCAATCAATCATAATGCCAACAAATTCAAGGCAGGTGTTAAATTGTTTAGGTTGCAGGGATGGAGCTTTTAAAGTTATCTTGGTAAAAATGTAGTAAAACCAGCAACTGCGCATTACATAATACAGTCACCATTGTTTGTTAGATTCATGGGACATAAAGAATGATACCAATACACAAATATCTGCAGTTTTCCCATGATGATTCTTGTGGTGAGCTGGAGAAAAACAGATATAAACTTTCTGTGCATGCTGCTAAATATTTCATGAGCAATATAGTGAGGGGGCAGAGCCAACTACATTGTACTGTGAAAACAAAGCTCTGATTATCCTACAAAAAAAATGTAAACAATAAAAGCCCAGATCCTAAAATGCATTCACTTAACTGTGAAATTAATATATCTAGAGATCCCTGTTGTTGGAGTTCCCATTATAAAATCTGCAGCTCAGCTCCCTGATGGCCCTAAATGACCAGTCACAAAGCTGAGCTGCCGATGTCATTGAAAAGCTCTGCTGCGATAGCAGCTCTGTGCTGTTGCTTGTCTTTAGTAGCAGGTAAGTAAGTGGGAAGGCTTACTACTAGATTATACTCTATGCATTTAGTATGTTATTATTTTCAGCTTTAAAGCTATATATTCCAATAAATGTACTTGTTTAGAACACTGCAGGTGTTAAACTATTCTGTTTGTCATATGGCCATGTTGCCCAAACTTCTAATTGGACATCAAACTATAATAATATTCGGTAACATTGGCCTTTTTTGTTCTTTACTCATAGTGAGAGACTAACCTTTTTTTTTTAAGTTGGGTACTACAAGTATATGAAGCCTAGGGACCACTCTAATGTGCCATATATGCCATCGCCCTGTTCTGTTTTTGTTTTTTTAAGCATTTGTACCTTACACTAAATAGCACAAGAGTTTCTTGCTTATGAAAGAGCTCTGACAATCTGCATATAAAATATCCAGTTTTTCAGTAATACCTCTACTACAGGACATTCCACATGTGTGCCAGATAATGCCAAGCTTACTACGGTACTCTTACTACAATTTTGGGAAAGGAATAACCTCAATAGAACAGTCAGTATTATTATTCCAAGGTGCAGTAAGTTATGGGTTTGTGTACTTTGTCTTTAATGAAGGTGGTTTATGAGATTTAATGAGGCTACACCATCTGTAAAACAACAATAACCCTGTAAAGATAAACACATGCTTGTAAAAGCGACAATTACAGTTGTTTTCTGTGAACAAATATGTGGAGTTGACAATTGCAAATTGATTTTAGCACCAGTGTAACAACCATATGTGGATTTATGTTTTTGGTGTAAAAAGTGGTAATTCTTTTACTTTATTCTTAAAAACTAACAAAGTTAATATTTCAAACAATGTAGCAACTGCCAAGACACAAACTGGGCTCTTTGAAATGAAACAGTATTAAATCAAATTGAAAACATCCTTTTCTTATCCATGAACTCCAAGAAGTACTGTTTTGTTCAGATGATTTGCTTTCACTGTGTTATATTAGATATTTAGTCATTTTAAACTAGCTTTCCCTCAAAATATTTTTTCTGTATTCACAGGCCAGCAGAACTTGCAAAAAAATATGCTAATTTTTCAGACGGTGTGTGCAAACCTGGCTATGCCTCTGCGTTAATGACCGCAATATTTCCAAAGTAAGTTTCCTACTTTAATCTTTGTATTCTGTATAGTGACCAAGGCTTACACCGGAAATTGTGCCAGAATTTGCCTTGTGATATTCCAGGGAAAAACCTTTCTCTATGTAATGATAAAGTGATGAGAACATTTTCAGAATCCATGTATATAATTATTTTACTGCTATCTTGTTTTGCTCATCACTCATGGATTTCATTCACAAAGAAGGTTGTGTCTCTTAAATAGCTATTTTAGGTTACAAGTTGTATGCAGTCATTGCAGCCATTTAGGGTGACCTATGACCTATGTAACATGTTATGGGATATTTAAACAAAAACAGAAAAAGAAACCTAAATGGTGCACTCAAAATTTCTTAGAAATAAACAGGTAATATCAGTACAAAAAACTGAAAACCACACAAAAGAAAGGTAAGGGGGTGAAGGAAAAATTAAAAACAATTGAAATATCTCATACAGAGAAACACCTAGTAGCTGAAAACTGTATCACATGATTTCATGGCTGGTAGTGCTAAATGTGCATTTAATCTTATTTATGAGTAAATCTGTAGTACCAAATTAGCTTTAGTTTAAATATAAGTAATATCTTAACTAATAAAGTGCTTACAGTACCAGTCAGTGTCAGGTAGGCAGTCAGGGTACAGTGGTAGCTTGTAAAAATGGCTCGGTCGCTTATGATGGTTTAAATCAGGATATCCTGCAAGTCTGGGGTAAGACGATCGTATTGCCGGTTTGCAGATATAGTTTCAATTTCAGCGTATAAAGGCAGAGCCGGTGACTTCTACAGTTCAGCTATTAGGAGGAAAAATCCGCCGGACGCGTTTCGCCTGTCAGTTGTCGGGCTTCATCATGCGGCATGAGTGTTTGTCATTCTAAGTCCATTTAAATGCTGCATCGTACGTCATTGCGTCATGACGTCACAATGTCATTGCGTCATGACTTCAAAGCGCACTGACGTCATCTTGTAGTTCTATAACTCGCGATCGTGAAGGACTACAAAAAATCTTTCTTATGGAATAATCTATTAAATTCTGACTTTCTTGCAAATGTAAACAGGAAAATCAGTATGTAGTTTAAAGAGCAACATTGTACCGAACTGAAAGAAGTGCATAGCTTTCAAGAACACACCACAATGCCGTATTGCAACAGTGTTTTAGAAAGCATACATCAGCACAGCACCACAAATCATTGCCATAGAAATAATCTTAAACTCAGAAGATGCCAGAACAGTAATACATACAGCATTTAAATGATACAAATAAACTTTATAAATCAATATATCACTTGGAGTAGTATGTAAAAAGAGTAAATAAGATGAATAAATTAATATTAATCAATACGGCAAATTAAATAATTAATTGATCTATTAATTTATAAATAATTGATCCATTAATTTTGAATGTTATTGATATTTATTACAGGCATGCAGTCTCAACAGCATGGAAACCTTCTATTGTCTTCCTCTCAAGATTGCATCAGCATCTGGTGCTCCAGTAAAACGGAATACATCCCATAGTGTATGAACATTTTTTATTACCAATAAAAGTTTAAAAACATATATATGTACTCACACTACAGCTGTGAGGTAATCACTTAAAATTGGGATGGAAAATGTTCGTTTTTCCGTATGTTATTATCTCCAGAAATACCTCCAATGGGTCTGGTCTCCCAATAAATTGTCCAGGACAGCTGTATAATCAGTCCTCCTACTCAACGCGTTTCGGGTTAGGTTTTCCCTTCCTCAGGGAAGGGATTACTCCTGAGGAAGGGAAAACCTAACCTGAAACGCGTTGAGTAGGAGGACTGATTATGATTATACTGCTGTCCTGGACAATTTATTGGGAGACCAGACCCATTGGAGGTATTTCTGGAGATACTAACATATGGAAAAACGAACATTTTCCATCCCAATTTTAAGTGATTACCTCACAGCTGTTGTGTGAATACATATATATGTTTTTAAACTTTTATTGGTAATAAAAAAATGTTCATACACTATGGGATGTATTCCGTTTTACTGGAGCACCAGATGCTGATGCAATCTTGAGAGGAAGACAATAGAAGGTTTCCATGCTGTTGAGAGTACATGCCTGTGATTATCTTATATCTGGTGAGCATATAATCATTACAGTTTGCCGGCACGTGGGGTTTGTGCTTTTTAGATTCTTCAACACAGTTTTAATAACCTATTGGGACTTTTGGTTTATGCTTTGGAATATTTAATCTCCGTTAAAGCACTATCAGTGCATTTTTGTGTTGCGCTTCTCCACAGTGGTTGTTTGGATATATTATTGTTGGGGAAGAGGAGCGGATTCCCTTGGAGACAGCTGCATGTGAACTACACAGAAAGGAATTGCACATTTATATTTAGCGCTGTGGAAAGACTGATTTGGATATTTATTAGTTAAAATGTTATGGAATATTAACGTTATCACGTGTACAAGTACACTGTTGTTTCAAGATCTGTTCCTTTAGTTTTCTACCTAGAGCTGGTCTTATGGTGGGAGGCGCCCAAAAACATGGTAACCCAGCTATACCCCCTATAATTTTTAAACTAATCCCCTCTCCAGCTGGCCACATCTGATTTTCTCTGTTGGTGGCTGCAGCAATGCCCCCTCATTAAGGGTGTAGTTTATGATCACACAGATTGCACAACCCTAAGGCTTTCCCTGTGATCACCTGCTTATTGTGTTGGGGTTCATTAGTCAAAACCCTTGACTGAAATGTATGTTATTGGATAGTTAAATTAGCCAGTGGCACAAAGGGCATAAACAACACCAAATCCATTTTGAGGTTCTCTTTGCTTGAAAGTTATCATGTTACACGTTCCATAGGATGCTTCATGTGCACATTTTAACAACCAGTGATGCCCTGAATCTTTAACCTGAAGAATGTTTCAAATTTATCAAGTCATTTTGAGAAGCAGAAAGCCGATGACCAAAGACAACAACAGAAAGAGAGTCCTCCACCATAATATTATTTGTGAAGTAGATCTCGGCAGATTACCTTTTTTGGGTTCAAGCGCAGGAATTTGCAAGTGATCTTTTATACTGACTTTTCTTTGTGGACTTTTTTTAAAGATTCATTTTGTGAGTGGGCTAAACAACACATTGAAGATCACCCAACAATTGTATCAGGGACCCTTCTTATTGAGGGGGTAAAGAGGGGAGTTTATTGTTAAGAGGGGTCCATTAACCTGAAACACATCCACACTGGATGAATCCTTTCAAGGTGTACATGACTAAAAGTCATATTTTAGTGTGGAATTTGGGGAATCCAAAGATCTGGATTATATTCATACAGGAGAAATCAAATGGCAGCATTAATCAGAACATGTGGTAAGAAGACCCACTTTGTCAGAATGTTTAAGGAAGGCTATGTGACCCATATTTTATATTTGATGTTGATCCCTATCCGATTATGCAGTTTTTGGCTATTGCATTGACTGGCATGGAACATTTGAGTAGCAAATGGCCACCGTTTTTCTTCAAAATGTTTAGCAAGACTGGAAAAGATCTCTTTGGCTATGCCCTACTGAAAATGGATTGTATAGTCAGCACATTTTCCTTATCTCTAATTCCTTGTTTGTATGTTTCAAAGGTCATAACTTCAAAATAAGATATCACAACAGATTTGTTAAGTTAGATGGTATAAAGGTGGAGTATTTCTAAAAGTAAAAATGTTTGTCTATCACTTAATACTGAAAAAATTGTTGTTTTTTATTTTAATAATATCAGTATCGGCTATTTAAAAAGCTTTTATCGCCATGTTGAAAGTCACATTTTGATGCACTTTTTATGTTAAAAAGTTGTTTTCCGTCCTATTTATCAACAAAAACCTTTATAAATATCCTGCAAAGAATGATGTTAAATTTTCCTCCAATGAGACTTCCTTTACTGTAAGTTGGAAAAGAAAAGAACAACATTAAGAAAAAGTGCATAGGAGTGCCTCTTTTGGAACATTTAACATGTGGCAATTTCAAAATAAACAAGTATATCTCAAAACTCATCATTGAATTTTTCAGAATACTTTGCATACATTGACCCCTTTCCGTTTGAAAATTTTAATTTGTATTCAAGACCATGGCATTTAAAATAATGGAGCGTTAATGTTAAAATCTTTTGTTGCATGCCTTCAGTTGCCAAAATATGTAGGTACATAGTGGGGGTGAAGCAAGACACTGGTCCATAAAATTCAAACTGTAACTGAACTTAAAAATTCTTACGTTATCTGGTAGATTTAGAGTAATGGTTACATTTCTGTTTTTTTGCATTTATTAAAAGTGAAATATAATTATCCAAGATTGGAATGTTTTGGGTGAATAATATTTTTATTTAAATACTGTATTTAGTCTAGTCATCCTTTTTTGTGCCATCAGAATATTTGTATATAGATTCAAATCAACTAAGTGAAGGAACTAACATCCTTCCGTGATGCTAATCTTTGTATATATTTATGTTACAGTGAAATGCTATATTTCTTAATATTTGAAAATAATTGTAACTTTGTTTCTTTCATATTTTCCCTTTTATAGTTGCATTTTCCTTTGCTTTTTACTAATTCGTTATTCCTGGTTGTTTTGTTATAAAACTATATACCCACCAATGTGATGCAGTATTTTTCAGAGTTTATTCTGAGTAGATCTTGGCTGTTTGATCAGTAAAAATTGATCAATATTTTTCGTTTGATTTTTACCAAATGAAACTTTTTGATTGAGTTTTTTTTATCAGATTTCTCGATGGAAAGGTAACCATACTACTAATTCAAAGTATGGCTACCTTTCCATCGAAAAATCCAATTGAAAAACTCAATCGAAAAGTTTCAGTCGGTAATAATCAGTCGAAAAATATTGATTGATTTTTACTGATCAAACAGCTAAGATCTACGTGGGATAAACTTGAAAAGGCCGAAATTGACCTTTTCGAGTTTAATACATTTTGCCCTTAGGGGATATTCTGATATATTCTGATATTCACTATTTCCATTACCTTATAGAATTATAGTATGTGGTGCTATATTGATACTTACATTTTTTTAAACACAGAGAAATGTAAATAACTTGTGAAATACATATAATTTCATATACACCTACGTTGTATTTATCATGCATATGCTTTAGAAATATTTGTATTTTTTATTTATGTATTTTATATATTTGAACTGTCTCAACTTATAAGCTTGTGTCTAAAAATAAAAATTGTTTGAAAAACAGTAATAAAACATATGTACAACACCATAGTTAACATATCAACTTAAAAGAACAGTCCAGCCTGGTTAATAAAAAGTAATGTGTGTTGTAAATGCATAATACATTTTTTTTTCTAATATACTTAGTCAGTCTTTTATGTGATGAAAGGTATTAATTATTCCATCTGTAGCAGTACACAGCTCCTTGTGTGTTTAATTCCTGGTTGGATTCTTTTGCCACTGACATAATGGTGTCTCAGGAAGGTCAAAATTCATA
>WMED01013751.1:0-14292 GCA_019650415.1 Pipa parva | reverse complement strand
CCTGCCTTGGGATCTTCCTCCTGTGGTTTCCAGTGGGGGAACTGGGATATGCAGATACAAATTGACTGGAAATCTACAGGTTAAAGGGCACAGTAATGCCAAACAACAAAAATGCCCCATATGCATTTTTATACCTACTGTTTACTCATATGGCACTTACAGAAATTCTGTTATATTCTTATAAAGTTATTTTAATATTAAGAAATACATTTACTGTCATTTGGTTGGGCTTTTTTTTTTGGGGGGGGGGGGCAGTCATGAATATTTATATTTGAAAGTGCCATCAAAACAATAATACTGGGTGGGTGTGTGTTTATGCAGCGTATGATTATGTTTGCAATCAGAGAGATGCATACACAGCAATAATAAAAAAAATCCTTCAACTTCAAAGATAATTTGTAAAATGAAAAACATGCTTAATAAAATAAATGGGGATTTTTTTAAATGTTGGTGTTACTGGTCCTTTAAGACTTATGCCTTGTCCCACAGGTACTATGTAACATTCCAGAGTAAATTGCTATATGTATTGCTTTGTGCCGGTTGTTAAGAATTGGACAGGGTTGTCCAGATATTTTAAAAGATTATTTCTGTAGTATTTTAGACATTGCCATTGTTTCAAAAGTCTAAAAGATCCTGCACTGGTTGGTTTGCTGCAGAGTAGAAAAGCAATTTGACTTAAAAATAATCAATTTCTCACTGTATTCTACAATAGTATATGACAGCATACTAAAAGGGGTGTAAGGGAAGATACTGAAAAATCAGCTCCCCAATTCCAGGTACTCATCAAAATAACAGTACAGCACATAGAATTAAAGTGTTGCTATCGCTTAAAGTTACAGGGTGTAACAGCTGTGAATTATGGAATCTGTAGTTTGTCTCTAGACTTCTTTAATAAACCTTGTCGATCAATAACACTCCCTGTTCTGTCCACAAGGCTCTGTGACGTGGGAATTTTCCCACAGTAACCCTAATTGTCTCACCCAATTCTACTGTAAAGTTCTGTGTAATATAGTAGCGCTATATAGAAAATGGATAAATCCAAATACAAAATACTGACATGGAATAAGATTTCGGTAGGTCTTTCCTGTGCAGGTTAAATGCAATAATGTCAGATATTTCTTCCCTGAAAACCCAGTGTAGTGAAAAAATCATTTTGTTAGCTAATAACATGCCCTGTTATTTGTCAAAAATGATAAGATATCACCCATTTTTGGTGATTTGGTTATTGGCTTTCCTCTTGGGAAAGAGACTCTGCATTTACAAAAATGACCAGTTTAAACTGCCAAAAATTACCTGTTTCCCCCCCCCCCCCCCCCCCCCCCCCCCCCCCCCCCCCCCCCCCCTTCCCCTTTCGAAGCTCAAGCTTCATTAAATTTAATTTGATAACAAGTTTATACATGTCTTTTTCCAAAGCCACTGTTTCCGGCTGTTTGTTGCTAAAACCATTTTTGTGCTGCGTTATTCTGACATATCAAAATTAACATAACTTTACGCTCGCTTCTTTTTTTGTTGTGTTAATGTTAACTTTTACATTGATCCACTGAATCGAATATAATAAAAATTAAAAAGAGAAATAATAATATATTTACAATTGGTCAAGCTTGAGAATCAGACAACATTTTAAAAGGACCTTGATTTTAACATGTTATAGACACGGATATCATTTTAATGTTACCATATGCAAAAGGGGTTAGAGGTCTCATCATGTAAACCAGCAAACAAAAAGGGTATTCGCCATCCAGTTTACATGTTTCACTTATACACGTTTAAGGAGTATTAAAATGCAGAGCCCATAGTTACAGTAAAGTGTAAACGATTAGTAAAAGCAAATACATTTAATTTAATTGGGAGTATTTGAGCCCGGGGGTATTTAAAGTCTATCTTTTCTTGTCCGATTTAGAAGTCCCTGAATGAAATGACAGAACTCCTCGATTAAGAAATACAGGTTGGCTGCATATGATTTTGTTTTTACAATTATAAAAAGTAATTGAATGGTAGGATATTCCCTTTATTTGAAGCTCCCATACCCAGGAGAGCTGGATTTGTTATTTATTGGGTAATGCTTTAAGGCACCATTTCCCATAAACTAGCAGCATTTGTTAATTATATCCATGTGCTGAAGGCAATCATAGTTTATTAATTTAATACTACTGGAAGTCCCCCATCCTTTCCTAGCAGGGTAGGGGGGTGCAGGAATGGAATGGTATGACATGGCTCACATCTGGGGACTATCTGTAGCCTGGAGCAGCGGCTGCTCTATGTCATGTCCCATGTAATGCAAGAGTCAGAGAGGAAAAGGCTTCAGTGAGGACTTGGCATCAGCAGGACGTCCTACATTGTGTGACAAACAATGGAAAAAAATCTTTGAAAAAGAGCAGATTGTAGTAAAGTGAGGATGTTCAGCTGGAGCTCGAGGGAGAGGGAGGTAAAGTGTAGTGAGCACTGGGCACTTCCCATAGAAAGCCTATCTGGACTAGAATGAGATTTAACCCACTGGCTGCTAAATGACAAAATGTTACAAAACAACAGTGGGTTCTATGGGAGAGAGGGGTTAAAGGATTTCCAAGCAGAATGTCCAATGTGCCCTGAGCCCCAGGAGGGGGCACTCTGGTCAGTAAACAGCTACTACTAATGTGTCTGCTTGTAGATAAAGGCTAGCCAGAGACCCTTATGAAATCTAGGCATTGCGGGGATGAATTTCTTTAAACATTAGCCTGCCTGCTAGGTATTCCCACACAGTCCCTAGATGAGAGTTAACATTAGTCACATTAGAATACAGATCTCAATGGCTGAGAGGATGAGTTAGCCCACCTGATACATAACTCTAGCCAGTGCAGAATTACCTTATAGAGGAAAAGTCCTGCGAGTTTAAGGTGAACCAAGTCTCCCATTTACATCATCATTTAAATTTTTAGTCTGAGAATTGACCCCTGTCAGAGCACGGTGTAAAAACGATTGCCAATAACGGTTAATGATGCACACTAAACATGAATAGCTAATTGCAGTTATAATCAAGCTGACAAATGAGCACTGACAGTTAAAGTGTGCTAACGAGAGCCTGTCGCTTACATCTCTGCAAAGTTTAGCACACTGGCAGTAAGCTGATCCTCCGCTAGAACATGAGTGGAATAATGGCTTTATATGCTGTGGGTCTATAGACAGGGCTTATAACCCAAGGGAAAAGTATTGGTTCCTGTAATATTATCCCTCCATCACCTGTATCCTAACCAGATCACCCCCCCCCTCCTCCCCAAGAAACTTGCTGTGAGTGATCATTAGGGGGCTGTAATGGGGAGGGGGTTAGTGTTCTGAATGGAGCCAGAGGAAGACCCCCCTTTATTACTAATAGTGTTAAAGGGAGCATTGAGTCCCATATAACACCAGATATACCAGATTTCCGACTCTTGTACAAATGTCTAGAATTTGAGGGGGTTTGTGGCCACAGGAAACCGCACCCCAAAAATAGTAATTGGGAAACTATTTAGGTTAAAAAATATATGTCCACTAAGTGCTGGATGGAATCTGCACCTGGACTATATCCAGCTCTTCCCAGGAAACAGAATGCAGAATAAAAGCCACGAGCCCTCCCTCTCCCACCCATTACAGCACTAGGATTCTGGAATTTCTGCAGTTGATTTGAAATCCATGTAAATAAAGCCATATATGTCACCAAACAAACATGCCAGCTGTTTCCACTCCTTGGCTGAGCACTTATTAGCCAAGATATTTGCCCTTTTAGCACTGCAGAGTTTTAACAGTCCTAGCACTGACAGGGTTAATAATGCTGTGAACATGGGTAATAATGTAATAGCGTTTAAACCACTGTCATTGCAATTACCCCAGCACAAATGTACATTGTCCTGAGGGCCACATTTGGGATAAATCTTCCCCTCCTAACGCTCAGTCCTCAGTCACACAATTAGGGCCAAGGGGTTTATCTGGCATAATAAGACTTTTGCCAATTAGTCCCCAGCGTTACCCTTCAGTTGGATTTGGGAGAGATAAGCTGGTAAACAAGGCTAGCTGCCAGTCTTAGGCTATGCGAACAGTGGTGTTTTTACATTCACCCACCATGTAGTGCATTTGCATCCATTTATTAGACGCTCGCCAACCATGTAGTGCATTGGCTTTCAATTGTTAGGCGCTCGCTCACCGCATAGTGCATTGGCATTCAATTGTTAGGCCCTTGCCCACCAGGTAGTGCATTGGCATGAATTTGCTATTCGCTCACCCACCGCATAGTGCATTGGCATGCATTTGTTAGGTGTTCGCCCACTGCATAGTTCATTGGCATACATTTGTTAGCCACTCGCCCAACAAGTAGTGCATTGGCATGCATTTGTTAGCCACTCGCCCAACAAGTAGTGCATTGGCATACATTTGTTAGCCACTCGCCCAACAAGTAGTGCATTGGCGTGCATTTGTTAGCCACTCGCCCAACAAGTAGTGCATTGGCGTGCATTTGTTAGCCACTCGCCCAACAAGTAGTGCATTGGCGTGCATTTGTAAGCACTCACCCATTAATGATCTCAGGGGCATAAGGTGAGGTCCTGCAAATGCAGAGAGAGGGCTCAGGCTATTGGCAGAAAAAAAATCAAGTTACCCAGCAGAAGAGAGGTTGGGTGGGGTCAAGCACTAATCATATTTACAGCACTAGATCTGGCAATCTTACTAATAAACCTTGCTTTCTCCTTGGTAGTATAAACTGACTTTCACTACAACACCACCAAATTATTAATGTCAATGAAACCAATAGTCTAATTTAGTTGGTTATAAAACCATGTCAATGCAGGGAATCATTGTAGCAGGATGATTTACAGAAAATTTAAATCTAAATCTAACACAACATAGTAAAAGAAACCAAAAATGTTATTTAATCAAGTCTCACCAGTGGCTGAAAATCTGTCGAGAGACAGTAGAATAAAATCCTCTCATTTTTTCCTGTTACAGACGTAAAGTAGGTCATAGAAATGGCAAACACACAAATCATCTGATTCTGACATCTATAAAGCAAGAAAAGCTCTCAATTAAAGGCCCCCGATTTCAAGATTTAATTCTGGAATATCTCATTTTATCTGTCCCAGCCTGCATAGCTGTAGGGTTGCACATTAGTTATCCTTGGGTAAAATTAAACTGTGAAAGGAAACAAGTATTTGAATCAAGGTGTATATAGTCCAGTATATCAGATCAGTACAGTAAGAATTCTAGAATTGGTATTTATTTGGGAGAAACCCGCTGCACTGTGTCAGGCACATAAACCCCCCAGTGTATGCATGGGGATGATCGGGCAGAACAGTCGCTACTGAGCGCACAGCTTCTTTGCGTACAGGCATTTTTGGGTGTCTGAGGATGCCTGCTTGGGGTCTGTGTGAAAGCGCTTGAAGCAACCGCACAGCTCACATTTCACTGCTAATTGCAGTCACAGATTGCCAGGTGCAGAGAAGTTTATAGCTGCAGGGAACGGTGTACTGTTTGGGGAAGGGGGGTAAAGATACATATAAAACACACTGTTCTCCCACCTTACTATGTCCTGGCCTGCAGAGCATTTTTGTGAGCTAGGTATACAGGAACATATACATTCGGACCATCTAATATTTAGATATATATATATATATATATATATAGTTGTTAAGGGCATATATAAACAGATTAAAGCATCTTGCCTAGCCAACCACCCCCCATATAACAAAAAAATGTAATTACAATAGTGCTGAGAAGCTATCATCTGAGAATATGCTGAATAGTCATTGTCATTTCCAGTTACACCAAAAAATAAGAGACTGCCACATTTTCTGACATTTTTTCTTATTGGGATTAGTATGAAACAGTTCACTCCTATTGCTTCCCAGCGAGGGTAAGGTTCCTCAGCAGTGGTCATTATTGCCTGTATAGACTGCTCTATGTCACAAGGTAGACAGTCATTAAACATGGCAATAGCTTATCCCCACAGTGTTAACCTTTTTCATGTGCTAATTCTTAAAAGGTCAGTAACACCCAAATAAAATAAAAAAACATTCCGTTTGGATTGGCGTAATACTTACCCACATACAGCACTTGTAGAAATCTTCATGAATTGTATTGCTTTGTCTGTTTTTTTTTTCCTTTACAAATAGCAGCCATGTTGTTAGACCTCCCCCAGTCCCGTTGTTTTCTATGGTGCTTAAGATAACGCATATTGAGGAAGTGTGCCTAAAAACCCATTTTTTACAGCTAACTAACTTACTTTATATACACAATCTAGAATTTTTGGAACAACTGATTGAATATGCAGTATCTTTTAAGGCTGGGTTGCCTTGGTCTGCTCTATACATCTTTGTTTTGGTATCATTTTTGTTCACTTTTCTAGCCTAAACTATATTGCATCCTGCATTGATATGCTTTGGACTGTGAAAGCAGATGGCATGACATTGTATATGGACATTTATTCTGCTAAATCACTCGTCGAGGAATCAGAAGTTAAAGAAACCAAAGGATCCACTTCACAGGACTCATGCCAGTGATGGTCAGGCAGAACATGGCATTCTGTCACCTCTGAAATGGCACATGACCAAAAAAAAAAGACAATATTTTTATTATTTTACATATCCTTTTCCTAACGTGAATGTATTTATTGCATGTTCATGCATTTTTTTTTATTTCCACGTCTGTATAAAATGCTTTGGTTGGATCTGTGTTTTTTTTTATGTATTTTTTATTAATGATGTGTGATAAGGATTCCTTTGAAGAACCTTCAATCAAATTTTCTATACTCTGAAAAAAAAAAACAAGCAATAAAAGCTATTGAATTGGATTGTATGATCATTTTGTTTAATGTCTGCATTACTCGTTAATCAATGTTCCATTTAAAAATTCTATTCTATTTCGTGCATGTATCAAAGAACAGAGGTTAACAAATCTGTCCCAGACCTCAACAATGGTGCACTTATGGGTCAGTGAAGGCATGGTCACCATCCCTAAACCTACACACTGACATAAATTATATGGGAACATAGGAGGGTTAATTAAACTAGTGGGGATTTAAACAGCCAAGTCTGTATGGGAGGTCAAAGAGGGGAGACCTAGGCAAGAAATTGTGCACCAAGCCCATGGGGCTTCTAGCGACAACATTTTTTGCTAAATTACTTCCAAAATGAAAATGTTCTCCCAACTTGATAAATATGCTCCTAAATGCATTTCACTGACATTAAAGTCATACTAGAGAATCAATAACATACAGCCTAACTTCTTCACTCAAAATGTTCTCTTTCCAGAGTATTTAAAGGAGCACTATAGTGCTAAAACATTGTTAAGCAATTGTGAAGAGTATCAGTAGATTTACAGTACTGCTGCATGAGCAACATCCTATGCCCAGGATTGTTCCTCCAAACTCCCCAATGCAAGCCTTCTGTAAATTATGTAAAACGTCACAAAGTACCTGCCCTTTGTGACATTCTACATCATTTAGAGAGGGAGTTTGAAGGAATGAACCTGGGCATGGGGATCATGTAAATGTAGCCGATCATGCAGCAGTACTGTAAGTCTATGGATACTCTTCACAATTGCTTAACAATGTTTTAGCCCTATAGTGCATCTTAAAAGCAAAAGACACGGAAAATGTAACTTTAACTGTTTTTTTTTTCACATCAGTGAAAATTTTAAGGTGACTTTCAGTGACCTGTACAACAAAGAATATATGCTTGCTGTTGTCACTATCACTTTAAATTGAAGATTTCATATAAATTATATTTAGAATGACGCTTCAAGTCTTTTAAGTCCAACACAATGAAATTCACATGCAGCGTTGGTTAATAAATAGCTTAGATGCATGTTGCACGGCTGCTTTAAACTTTTAAGTTTGCAAGATGCATCTAAAATAATTATTAATCAGCATGACAGCTTGTGGAATTATTTGCAACCAATGCGATTGTGCCAATAATGACTTTAGTCATTGCAAATAATTAATTTAGAAAAATGGAAAAAAGATTGCCTCCATTATATTCTGTATTTCAAGAAAACCGTGATCATGGCTTCTACTGTTAACTATTCATATTTCAAATATTAGTTTTGCAGGATGCATGGCATGCGATGAACATTTACAGCTTTCATTCACCTTAGCATGCCATCAGTAATCCTTCCTTTCCCACAACTCAACTGCAACACACATTTCAACTGACTACTAATCAGCACTGCAGCATGTGGTTTACATGTTTTCCTTAAATGGAAAAAGATGTCAACCATAACTGTAATTAATGTTGCTGTGATTATGCCAATAAATACTTTAGACATAGCAAGCTATCAATTTATTCAGAATGAATAATACCTGTCTTTTTTTTTACCCCAAAGAATAAACAGGAACAGATTTTTCTAACTAAGCGTCTTAAAAAAAAAATTGCAGCGCTGCATAGCATGTATTGCACTTGCACAAGACTCATGCCATGGATGATCAGACAGAAAATAGCATTCTGTCACCTCTGAAATAGCATGACAAAAAAGAGACAGTACTTGTAGCATCTTACATATCCTTTTCCTTCCATGAATATATTTATTGTACATTCATGCATTTTACTAAGCTTATTTTTTAAAAAAAATTAAAATTGCAGCGCTGCATAGCATGCATTGCACTTGCATGGCATAACTTTTCCTGGTCAGCATCCGACTTTGATAAGATACACCTAGTATATCTAAATAATTCATGGTTGTATAAATATTTACATCATCTTATTTTCTTTATAACGTGCTGGTTTTATGAACTTTAATTTTCCTGTAAGTTTTCCTGATTACATACATAAAACCAGGACCGGCAATAGGTTTTATTCATGAGGTACTATTGTCAGGCCCGGCCGGTTAAACTTATCAAAGGTGCTAATCCAAAATGCCAGTTCCCTGGTACACACAGCCTGTGTGCCCCAAACAACCACCCTAAACTGTACTGTGACTTGATCTGGTGTCCAGGTGCCATGATCTGATTGGAAGCACCCCTACAATAGCTATTGGGCAGCCCTGGCCCCTGTGCAATACATCTGCAGCGGAACTGGAGTAAGTTAAAATTCCAATTACAGTAATAGGGACTTCTGGGGCCTAATTTCCACCAAAGCTGAACTTAGGGAAGTTTTACAGCTGGTGTCAGGTTTGTACTGAGTATTATGCAGCTTTGCAAAGAAGTTGTAAAATAATTGCACAGGGACCCAGTGTGCAGATATGCCACTAGATTAATAAGCTTAATGTCTGTATAAAGTACAATGCCAAGTGTGCTTCCCAGCACCTGGCACTGCCAACATAACCTCATAAAGGTATACATGTTGGAATTATCCTACAAATAACTACTCACTTCTTCACTTTCAACCCTTTTGAGTGACAAATACACTATGACATTCACTCTGCCAGCTTTGAGCTTAAATGACCAGTTACATTTCCCATCTATTTGTCACTGTTAAATAAATATTTGCAGTATAGTCCTGGCCCTGATGACAGGGGCCAGATGTGGCCAGCGAGCCGTTATTTGAGGACCCCTATTTTAGAGTGTATACTATGTGATGATGTCACAGTGCACATCATAACATGACAATCAGCACAATTATGGGCCAGTACTGCCATACTGGAGGTGGCACAATCCTGTGCCAACAGAGGGGAGTATTGGGAGGGGGCATACACCGTTCACCATACTTCTTAGAAGAAGGGAAAATCCTCTACCTGTCCAAGCACTACCACTGAGTACATCTCAAACACCATGGCTATTTCTAAAATATATAAATCTCAGTTTATTTGATATTACTTTCCTGCTTCCCCGGAGTGATTTTTGTAGCATTTTCTTCCATCCATTTCCATATTACTGTTATCCCAAACATTAAAAAGGCTCACCAGGCTGAATGCATTCAGATAGCCATAGGACTTATGTTACCTTAAAGGACCAGTAACAGCCAAAAATGAAAAATTGCCATTTGGGTTAGCATGGCAGTTATTTGAACCCATCAAAGAAACAGGGAAAGGGGAAATTCACTCTGCTACCATTCCTATAGTGCATTCAGACAGCGAGGAGATAAAAGGTGCTAGGTATCAATTAGAGAAATAATAAACAGAAAAGGGGAAGGAAAACAATGAGTACCTGCACACTTATCAAATATATTGGACAAAGAAAGTTGCTAAAATATAACCTTTATTAATAGGTAGCTGAAAGATTATATACAATATCAAAAAAAGGTTAAAATAACACGTACGTTGGTATTCCTGCATACTAGGAAGACTTGCTAAACTTCACCTCCTATTGGCTATTTACTCTTTGGGTAACTCCACCTACAATAGGTGGCTTACCTCAATGTTATTTTAACCTTTTTTTATATTGCGTGTAATCTTTTAACTACCTATTAATACAAGTTATATTTTAGCAACTTTCTTGGTCGTACATAATTATTTGAAAAACAGCATTTATAAAAATGTTATTCTTTGAAGGTAAATTCATAATTTTTTTTTTTTGGCTTGTATTATAATAATAGCTTTGTTGTCAAACAGACCTCACTCAGTCCCATTGAACACCACCCTAAAACACCCAGGGGGTTTTAGATTAATACAGGTTTTCATAAAAGACCTCTGCAATGTATGGATCAACAGAATATTACAGAAATGGACATACTGAAAAACACCACTTGCACCAAAGAATTAAATGCAGCTTTTCAGGGTTACTTAATTCAATACCAAGTCTTTACAGATAAATAAGGTTCCCTTTTTACCCTTACTTAAAGTGCACCCGTCACCTCAAAATTTATACTAATTTAGATTGTACTAATGAAATGTCAGCCTGCCTTTTCTTTCCCAAATGTCAGGTGGGCAGGGCTAAATGATAATTGACATTACAGCTCCTCCAATCAGATCCCTTAAATCATGATTTAGAAGGGATCTGATTGGGGGAGCTATAATGTCAATCATTTAGCCCAGCCCACCCAACCATGGAAAGCAAAAGGCAGGCTGACAGGGAAGATGACAGAGAGAAACACTGTATAAAGATACATTTTTAATAAATATATATTTACAAAAACATTTATTTCATTAGTACAACCTACATTAGTATTAGAGTTTTGAGGTGCACTTTAACAGCACTGTGCCTCACAGGTTGAGAACCACTGCTTTAGAAAATACATATTCAGGAAGTGCCCCAGAAAGTCCAATTTAATTCTAAATAGCCAAATATCATACTTTCACATCATACCTGGAAGCACATATTGAAAAATAGAATTATCAATCCATTTGTTGCATTTTTAGTTTTAGGTGTTACAGTCCTTTTAACGGCTATAAACATAGCTTTTATCTCAAACATAAAGCAAGGTCAGGCCTTAAAATGAAATGTTTGCTTACAGTGCTGCATCACATAATTTTTTGAGCACACTGCTTTAAAAGATGCCACTTTTATATCGCTTTTAGAGTCCCTGTCACTCAGAGCAGTCTGCTTCTGCAATGTAATGTCCCTAATTGTACAAACAAGGTCTATAATATGAAAGTCCAGCATTACATTGCCGTATTGAAAGAAAGAAATTTATTTTTAAATACGAATGACATGTGTCTTGTACATACAGCTCTACAAGTATGAAATTGAACAAAACAGTCCCCTTGTTTGGCTTTTTCACGGTTAAAAGTAAAATAGTTGAATATAAAGATGGATTGTCCTAACATACTGATTCAATGTGCAAATTCCTAGAAAAAAGACATTCTACACAAATTCCAAATTTCATTTAAGCCTGGCAGATGTAGTTAGTGCTTCTCTGCCAATGATATAAATGTGCAGGGCCTGTTAGTGTGGTGCTGAGACTCACTTCAATGTATATACAGTAAGTGAGTGAGTTAAAGGACACATGCTTTAGCACAAGCTATTTCCCAGCCATGCAAATTGTACAGCTTGCTTAAAGAAATACATTCTTACTGTTTTGTAGCTATAACATTTAAAATCATTCCATCTAAGCCAGGGCTGCATTAGCAACTTTGGAGCTGAACTACAAAATAGTATTTATTGTCTGCTATGGACATAGGCAGTAATGAGCCAGATTAAAAGTAGCTCCTTAAACTTGCATAGTCTACTTGAACCAGGTAGATAAGCCTCTTTTCATATTACACTGCTAAAGCACCTGATTTGATTGTTTAATGTGCAGAATCTAAGGTCATGTGAGCAGTTCTTGTAAATAGGCACCAGTTGTACACAGAAGCACATCAGTGGTGTTTGTTGTTTGGGGTGTGTGACCTGTGTGTTGCTCCAGCAGAAATAAGAGTATATTCCCAGTAAAGTATTAAATCCCTTAATTTTCTGTACATGAGTTTAAATGCATGCTAGTGTTTAGTTTTACAGGAATGAGGTGGCAACCCTAATTATAGGTGTTTTGTTTGAAGGGACTTATTTGCATACATGACAAAATTTCCCTTAAAAGACATGAAATACAATAAACGAAAGGTTACATAGATCGTAAAACACTAAAACAAGGAACTGTTGCAGTGCTGAATTCCACACAGCCCTGTATTAGGTATATATTAGATATGTTTAAATCTATCTTTTTAAAGGGAGTGCTATAATGTATGCCCATGCTCAACCTATTTATCTGTAATCATTCCTCTTCTTGTTATAGAATGCTGAAACTCTGTGGTATGCACATGAATTTTTTAAATATTTGTGTGGCATCCCTTTAACACCAAGAACCTCTAAATTATCCATTGGGCAAGGCCTATAAGAGATTAGTTCAGATGTGCACTGAAGGGCTGCAAAAATTTGAATGGAAATTGCAGCATGCATCACAAAACATTAATAATCTACCCTGCCACAAGGAGGCAATTATACATGTTGGTCTAACTAATTGAAAGGAAAACTCCACAAAACAAGTATAATTTGTTTATTAGAAAGAGAATCAAACATTAGATTAATTGTTAATTTACTGCTCTTTACTTTTAGATTTATTTGACAGATATAGTTTTTGTTTAGCCTGTTTTGCCCCTGTCCCTAAGTGTTACACACCTGCAGGAGCCACGGTACACTGAGCATGTGCAGTGTGTTCAGATCAGAATAAAATGGAGAGACAGAGCTTACAACTTTATACGAATTGATTCTCGCTCTAATAGGGCGACTACTTTACTAAAGATATATTTGGGCAAGTGAAATCTGACCTTTGCAACAAATTGATCAGTTCTATGCAAAAATATTGCTATGCTTTACTTCTTTAAATTACAATAAACAGAATCAGCACATGGCATTAGACAGACAAGAACTGTATTTTGACCTCTGATAAGGAATTATTTGCATATCAGCAAAAGAAACTTGTTATGGAAGCTAGTTTGGTTTTTGGTGCATTTTACAAGGTTTCAGTGCTCACTAGTTACCTAAGCTTCAGTATGTTATTTTTAATTCACTACAAGTCATCCCATACCCCATGCTTGCTCCCTTACTTTCCAGATAACACATACATATTTTCTTTATAAACAGTACACAACATGAGAAGTAGATCAATGAACAGAACATATTTAAGTTTAATTTGTGCTTCTTATCAAACTGTGACGCCGTGCACAATAAGCACCTTGGGCAAGGCTGAAAGTGAGGTTTTAGAACTTATTATCCGAAAATGATTACAGCCAGGTCGAGTTTTAGGCACCCTGTCTTCACTTGCCTTTCCTCTAAGTCAATTTGGCTATGTATGCTTCACAGTCTGGACAAATATGAAGGGAATAGTGGGAATAAGCTCATAAGGTCACCTGCGTTTACTCCAGCAGATAAGGCACTGTATCTGGGTGTATTTTATGGGAACTCATGACTTTGTCTGGGCACTGTATATTGGGGTCTGATTAAGAGTATAGTCCATCTTAAATAAAGGTGATCCTGGGATTTGGGATCTACTTGCCAAATAGTCATTTTTTCTGTCCACTGCCTCCATCCTACCAGATATACGTATGTCTATAAGTCTGATGTACACTTTGCATTGCATTTAAAATCAGTTGGATATTTGAACTACAGTTCAGAGAATAGTAAATTGTGATGGAACTAGCTGCTGGCAACAGAGCAAATGAACTGGGTAAAGTAACTTTGTGCTGGCCACAGTGCATTGTATAATGTATTGTGTGGCTTAGCACTGGACAATGTGCAATGTTCCTGCAGCCACTGACTGGGTAAAGTGTAATGTAACAGATTGAGTAACATGTAATATAACTGGCTCATTTCTGCTCACTGAACAAATAAATTGTGGCTCTTGGGCAGTTACTAATATAACTGATTATCCAAAGGTCCTTAGGCTCCTATATACAGTGGGGGAAAAAAGTATTTAGTCAGTCACCAATAGTGCAAGTTCCACCACT
>WMED01013749.1:0-14292 GCA_019650415.1 Pipa parva | reverse complement strand
TTTTGCTTTCGTGGCCCGGTACTGGGTCGCGACCCACCATTTGGGAAACGCTGCTCTAAAGGTCTACCTCCAGCTGTAGTAATGCTGTTAGTTACATCATCGCATGTTTTTTTTTTCCAGGCCAAAGCCGCATTGTTCTCAATGCATTAGTGTTTCTACCGCATAGCATTTGCATTCTAGCTAAAACGACATTAAAAAGGGGCTACTAGAAATAGTGGAATAGCAATAGTGGGGACCCAGGAGGCCCAGCCATTCTGCCCTGACCATTGTGACCACTCAGCAACCTTGTAGAGTCTGCCTCTAGTGCCTGTAAATGAATTTATTTTTGTTGGAGGCGGAAGAGGAAGTTGCATTGTTGTGGGGGAGGGGAGAGGAAATCAGTGGCAATTCTTCTGGAATCTAACAGTTGCACCAATGACTACAAGTGTTATTATCACGTGTAATTAATACAGGCAATATTTGCTCTTGTATCCATCTTGCTGACCACACTCTTATACACCCACACATTATATATTTCTCTTAACTTTTAATTTCTATAATTATTCTACTCCATGTGCCCATTATACCCTGTATAGCAGTAACAACCTCTGCACTCCCTGTAAAATCCCCCCCCCCTGTGCATTGCATCTAATACCATACCAGGAGATACCACTGAATGTACTCATTATAAACTACATGCCCTATTCCTATATTATTTATGAGATGAAAGGTACCAAAAGCAAAAAAAAACATGTACTTGCCAATTTAATATGATGATTCTGCACTTTTGTTGCAATTTATTTTCTGATGGATTACAAAACAAAGAGTAATTTAACATGAATGAAATATCAACTTCTTGATGACTCATGCAACTACTCCTAGGTTAAAATAAATTATAAATATATATGTAGGATGAATATATTTAATTTCCAATGTACAATGTATCAAGAATATTTCAAAACAGCTTACCCTGCTCTGTGTTTGAGCTTTTTATCTAGGATGCCGTCTCTGGAAACAAGCTTATTAAAGACTAAAATTCCAATTACCATGTTGACCTGATTAAAACAAGACACACAAAGAGAAAAGATATTATTTGAATATGCAAAACATAAACAATATTAAAAGTACATATGTTCTTCTTTTTATTGTTAAATCAGGCAAATAATAAACACTGAGTATTTCACAAAACAAACAAACAAACAAACACCAGACAAAGTCTGCATTGTGTCACAGGGTAAGCCATGACTACAATGTTCTACAAGCAATAACTGGGGAGAAGGTCAAAGAAGCCAATTAAAGAAAGTGATATCAATCTGTTTCCACCACAGCAAATCTGACAAAAATAACAACTGCTCTTAGAAAGCCCATAATTAATCATTGTTTTGCCAGCAAAATGACTGACAAGTCAAATAATCTGGCTATAAGGAGATAGCAATGTAGGGTGAGAAAAGATATCTGATTTAATCATTGTAAGAGAAGTCAAATGTAGTACGTGAGAAGATACGAAAACTGGAAATTCTTTTTTTTTCGTTTGGACTCATTTGACCTGGTAATTCCCATAGGCGTATAGTTTCTGCAAAAAGATTTCCTAACATTAAAATGAAATGAAATTGTTTGCCTTTCGTTACAATTCATTTCGCTTTCCGCATTTCTGAAATTCTTTTTTCTAATCCATATTCTCAGATGGAAAATGGAGAAATAGAAGGCATGGTATAGCCAATATAAAAGCATTAGGATGATTCATACACAGGCATCATATTCTTTCTCATTTTTGTTCTCTAATCTTAGTGACCTACACCTTAAAACCCCTCCCCACCCCATCTCCAGGTATTATGTGTAATGTGCATTCTAATCTTGCGATAGCTTTTAAGACAAACCATCTCTAAGATATCAATATATGTAGAACAAAATCTTTCAAGCACAAAAAAAAAAATGTAATGTTTAAGGTGAAGTATCACATTTTTACCTCTTTGAAACAAGATATGATGTAGGGCTTTTAAAATTGATTTCCATTTCAAGGAAATGCTTGCTTTCAGTGTTAGTTTAGCTGAAAGATGTTTCCAGTTGTTTTGAAATATGTAGCACCATTTTTTTCTCTTCTCGGCGTACAATATTTTTTTATATGATTCAATACAAAATCACTCACCAGATATCAGTTGAAAAACACCAATGTTGGAAACATTTCATGGTCTCAAAAAATTTAATGAGCACTTAAGTAAAAAACACTTCTAGAGCACATCGCGCACTCCATTTGTCTACTGATGTATGATGTAAGATTGAAACCAATCTAACTAGAGGTTGGGCGTCTAACATAGTTTGCTATGTGAAATTTACAAATAGTCCCTTTCTTTTTTTGGATAGGTTAATTTGTAGATTTTCCACAAAGCCTTGCCTTAAACTCTCCTACTAGTTCACTAGTTCAGTTTGTCTCCATGACTTTGAAAAATGATTTAAGGCTTAGGCATTTAAGGCATTGTGGCAGAAAAAAACATGCATATATATCAAATAAATATATACAAAACATATCTATATGTCTAGAGGGTGGGACAATCAGTCTTCAGCCTCCTTTGCCTGGTGATAGACCCCCAGGTTCTACAACTAGGACTAAGATGCATATATTCTGTTACAGCTCATCTCAGTAGGTGAGAGACAGGTCCAGCTATCTATTGCCATAGCACTGCATCCCACCAAGGACTGTAGTGGGCTTAGTTGCCCAAGTTTGCTGGCCTTACTGGACACTCAAACAAGAGAAAGCAGTGAGAGGGCTTAGGGTACCAGAAACAGTGATTCCCAGGGAATGCAGACCTCTGTCTGGATACTCCAAACAGATGGGTTGGAATCCTGCTGTGAATTTTCATTCTGCTACGGTGTCCAATGGGCTTTCATTTAGTAACGTTCTATCATTCTGGTGGTAACTATACATTTCTATTGTTACTGTGCTTTGTGTTATCATTGCTGAAGTATTTACTACTTCACATCAATTGCTTTTTAAAGTTAACTGTAGTTTTGCGGAAAGAACCATTTGAGCTCCCTTTTTTTGGCACCAATAAATTAGTGTACCACACCCATATACCCTACAAAGTATTGCCTGAGTTTTGAAATATGTCTTTATAGCCTGGGCATGATATATAACTACTGAAGGTAGTGTATATAACCCCTTCTAACAATAGCATTACATGTATGTAATACAGATCATATGCTAAGAGACTCTGCAAACAGATCATATACAATGTATACATATATCATTATTAGGCACTTTGATTGCTTGTGTAAATATTTACATTTATATATGTCATATACTATATATATATATATATATATATATATATATATATATATATATATATATAAAACTCTTAGATAGCTCTGAGGATCATTGTCAACAGTGTTACCATAGTAAATACAGGCTTCTGGCAGCAATACAATCTACTGTGCTTCCATTTGGGTTCATCAAGAATTTTGGTGATTCCTTTGTAGTTGGGTAAAGCATTTTCAGTAATACCTATGGTGGCATGGAGGCTAGAACTCCCAAATGTAGCACACATCATTTGCACCATTGAAGAAAATGTAACCTGTTTTTAAGGTCACTGAAACAAGACCATTATTTGCCACACATTTTGCCAAAAAGCCTTATTTATTCATAAGTTATTTCTTTTATTGTAACTGCCGATATTAAACATTTTATTTTTCCAATATATATTATTGACTAATTTTTAATTGCGTTTTAATTTTATTTATTTATTACAGACAATCTTCTCTTGCCTATTTCCTCTTGGACCAATCAATTTGAAATCTGAAGCATTAACTTGACCCATAGGATTTATAATTCTGAAAAAAAAAAAATCAAAATGCAAGCAGATGGCCAACAATTCTTTCACTGCACATCTGCTAGTGTCTGGCTGCTTTGTTGTAACTTTAGTTTTTGTTTGTTTGTTTGTTATGCTTTATAGTCAAGTTCCCAACTTGACATTTTACATTCATCATTTAGACACACATACACGTTTGGCAAGAAAAGAAAAATCAGATTCACTTTTGGTTACTAGATTCCTGTAAGCTTTAAAACAAGTTTTTTTTTTAAAAGTGGCAGTTTATGTTAGTGGGCCATTACATCTGCAAAGAGAATGTAGTTTAATGATAAATAAAAATAATTATATAATGTAACAAGTTTGGAAACACTTTGGTAACTTTTCAGAACAGCGGTTCTCAACCTTTTCTGGGTTGCGACCCCCGGCGCTGACATCACCGCGCACCGCATGATGATGTTTCGGCCGAATGTCATCACGTACGCGCGTCACGTGGTGACGTTTTTGCCCAACGTCACCCCGCAGAAACTCTTATTAGAAGGGTCCTGCGGGCGCTTCCGGGTGCCGCAGCGGTTCTCGACCCCCGTTTGATGGTCGCGCAACCCACAGGTTGAGAACTACTGTTTTAGAACATTGGACAAATTCAAAAACTAATGAGAGAACAATTTCAAAAACAAATTCTCCCATATATTTTGAAAATGCTGGATTGTCAAAATACAGATTGCTTTCTCTGAGTAAGAAAAATATGTATTTTACAGAAATCTTTTAGTATTCAGTGAAAATATGTATTTCTTTATGGCACTAATATTAATTTTACAGGGATACTGTTCCCTGTGAAGGAAATAAGTGACTGGAAAATATAACATAAACATGTACTGTGCTCAGTAATAGCTGTGTAGTATCTCACATTTACTATACATTTATAATTATATTGAATATTGCAGTAAAATAAGACAGAATTCAGATTGCGATTTTTGGTGGGTTTATTTAAATGCATGGATCTGCACCTCTGAAAGAAGCCTTTTCAAACTACTGCTTACTACTAGGGATAGAAATGAGAAAAATAACTTAACATTTAGCAGACATTAATTCACTGATATAAATTCTCAACCGTCTTATTAAGTGAATATTGACTTGGTGAATCAGTTGGGTATTTGTATAATGCAGTGGTTCTCAACCTGGGGGTCAAATAATGATTTGACAGGGGTTGCTTAAGACCATCGGAATTGAATTCTCAAACAGAGGATTCCCATAGCAAATCCATGACAATTTTAAAGTTGGGACCATGACAATATTTCCACATTTAAAGTCGTGACCGTGACAATATTTCCATAACGAAGTCTAGCAGTCAACTGTGATGGAAAACTGGTTATTGGGGTTGCCAAATCATGGGGAATTGTACTAAAAAGGGAAGCGGCAATGAAAAGTTTGAGAACCACTGGTATAAGGGGATCTATTTTTTTAAGATATTGCTGAGTGAGTCTTGAATCTTCTATAACCTGCTCCCAAAAGGAATTTCCCATTATATTAGTGTGCCAGGACATAGTTATTGATTGTCATTGTAAATAATTCCATATTTGGGTTGCCAGGTCAGGCCAAATTTGTTTCAATAGCAAGGATAGTAAAATAGTACTTTCAGAGGAATTTAAATAAAAAATGATGTTAAAAGGGTGAATATCCTATTTACAAGGCCATTTTCTGCCAGACAATCTACTACAATATATAAAAATAAATCATGAGCACACACTGTATAGAACAGAAAATTCAAAATTGGTAAATATAGAATGTTCAAGTTCAGTCAGTTAGAATACAGGGCTACATATTTTTGAAATTAATATTATAAGGGTAAGCATTATGTTAAAAAATAGGTAATATACAATGTTGTGCACCCTATTTACTGAACAAACTAATATGATACATCTGAACACCAGTCTACATAGAATAGATTAGTCTCAAGTTTTCTGTTAAGTGAATGCAAACAGGAGTAATTTGCTTAGTTTTAGCAGTCTAATTCACTGGAATATCCAATAAATCGATCAGAGTGGAGTAGCATAATTAACTATTAATGAAACGATTAATTTAACAAAAAGTTATATATTTTTTGTTTTAAATCTTGTAAGTACAATATATATTTTAGAAAAATGTTTATATATATATATATTGCATTATTCATATTTTTTTTTTTCTGTCGGTCTATCTGTCCGCAAATACCCTGCATTCATTTCCGCGGGGAATCCGGCTGGCTTTATGTGCCAGATGGGTTTGTACGCTTTTAATTTCTCTATTAGAGGGTTTTTTTTTGTTTTTTGCTACCTGATCCAAATAAATATAAACAAAATAAAAGGCACATGTGTCTGAGGTTAAATAAATTATTATCGTTACCAAAACAACTGCGGCTGCGGGTCCAACAAATGCATAGAGAAGCCCTCCTTCCAGTGACAACCAGCAACTGGAATAAAAATTTATAGAGACATCAGGAAAAATAATCTTCTTTTTAACTAAGAGAATATGATACTTTTTTTTTTTACTCTCTCCAAATCAGGTAACCAGAAAAGCACTTGCACAATAGATTAAGTCAATTATCGCCAAGGTATAAAAGCAGAAAATTCAAAGTCAAGGTAACCATTTGTGAAATAAGGACTATTGAAGTTATAAATTGGAGTTCCATAGCCATAGGATTGATTTATGGCTTATTATGATCATTTGGAAAGACTACTCAAAGACTGGTTTAATATTATTTTCAGAGAAAGAAAATGTGACACGGTTTCAATCAGTTTATAAAAGTGCAGCTTCACAAAAATGTTTTGAGAGATGCGCACTAAATATACACAATACAACAGGCACAAAATAAACAAAAACATGCAACTTGTGCCGTTTCCGCTGTTTTTAGACTGCAACCAAGGATATCTGAACAAAATAAAGGTACTGGCACTTGTAACTGACCTAAAGTAGGATTATTATACAATAGAATATATTATACAATTTATAGATTATAAACATTTTTAAACTATATGACCTATTTGTGATGGAAGCATGTATGATCATATCTAAGGGAGTTAACATTACAATACTAGTCACTGGACATGCCTGCAGTATTTTTTTCTTGTAATATAACTATTTATAAAGAATAAGAAGCATATCAATAATGTCAATGCATGGCTCAAAATAAATACGGGTAAGTACATAGACAAGTGTTGAAACATTGTTACTTACTAGTGTGGAGTACCATATCCCTTTGCTTTGGTGAATCCCATAGATATAGCCACTACTAGTGCTGGAAGACCTGAGAGGAATAGAAGTACATACAGAAATCATTGCTAATTCATTGCATGAAAAAGATATTTTGGTGTCATTTAATGAGACGGGAGTAGTATATATATTTCACTTATTACACACTTGAACACAGATATCTGTTACTTAAAATTGCAAACTGTAACACTGAAATATCCACAAGAAAAAGTCTTCAAGCATTGCTGAAATGGATTGCTTCCTTTTTACTTCTGTATCTGTACCCTGTGCATTTCTTTAGCAAGACATGGAAAGAAGGAAGAGGTTCAGTGTATGATACTTTCCCCAGAGAGATACAAAGGTGGTGGTTATAGTGCATTGTATAGGGGTGGAACTAAGAGTCAACACTGCAACTGGGCCTGTACCCGCAGGGGGCCCATCTGCGACTTCTGCAACCCAACTGCATCCTTGCCACTGCTACCTCTGGCACCCCCAGGTCTCAGTCTTTCTGTGTGGGGGTGGGGAGACACTGGAGTGGGATGTTCCTGTACAGGCCTGTGGGAGGAGGCCTGGTGCCAATTCTATACCAGGTGCCCAGAGTTGTGTAGTTTCACCACTGGCTGAATATTTTAATTAACTGCCAGGGGGCAACATATCATACCGGAAGAGGAGGCAGCTTTTTTCAGGTTCCAGGCCCTGAAGTGACCAGAGCTATCCCCCCAACTACTGAACAAAGGAAAAATCCTGAAAAATGACAGTGTAGGTAGGGGTGGGGGGCTGGCAGTGAGAGAATATGTACTGGTGGGTATAAAACAAACATTATGCCCACACACAGGTGGATCCAGTCTTTATGCCAAAATATATATCGAAATGTCTGAACCCATACTGTTACCAAATGAACACATCCAGTCATTCTGTGGTCAGACTAGTATGTCTTTCCTAACATGTGCTGTGCGGGACTGGTTTGCTGTGCGGGACTGGTTTGCTGTGCGGGAATGGTTCACTGGGGCACTTTCACACAGCCCTTTTCCCACTCTAAGACCAGCCTTGGTGGAGCCTTAAATCTCAGTTTTTCCTGGTGGTCCCAAACATCCCAGTCCAACACTGAATTAGTCTAACAAATCTCATTATGATCTTGATTTAAAAAAAAGAAACTATCAATTATTTTTAGGCCATTTACAGAGAAATATTGGGTCAATCTGATTAAAACAACAATTTCTTCAGCCGTGACTATAGCTCAATGCCGGTAGAAGAAAAACAAATCTGAATTAAAGAAATTAGGTCAAATTGGTTACCATAGTTATGCTGAATTACAGTAAATGACTAATTTTCCTGATGAACGTTACAAACATGATGCTATTGGTAATAAAAGAATCCTTCCCCTGCACAAATCACATATAGGGCTAATAACACACACAGCAGGCTAATCTGGGAGCCTAAATGACAAGTGATTCCCAGACTACATTCTCCAAAATGAACACTTTAGTGCTATGAAAATGCATTGTACTTGTAACATCACATGATCCAGCCATATTGTGTATCACTGTCCTATATGGGAAAAAAAACTATTTCTATAAAAAGCACTGTACTTTATAGTGTTGATGTCAGCATTTACAGGCATTAGCTGCACAAACTTCAATAAATAAACATGCAAATTATACAGCAGATCATCAACTTTACTAAGTACATTAAAGGAACAGGCTGGAACAAATAATAAAAAAACAACCCTTTATTTTTTTATGCTAATTGCTAACTTTTATGAAATGCAATTTATTATCAATTAAAAAATAAATAAATAAAACTATTAAATGTACAAAAATGCTATACAGCACTTCCGTGTAGTAGACTCCATCTTCAGACTCTGCTGGCGACTCTATGGCGTCCCGAATCACCCGATCCCTCTCAGAAGCATAGTCCTCTCCAGCCGTGCTCCTGGTGAAGTCTCGCATCGGCACTTCCTGTAAGTCACATGGGAGAGCATGCACATGATCCGGGGAGGATGCTTTGATCACTTGAACACCCTCCCATGTGACTTATAGGAAATACCAATGCGGGGCTTCACTAGGAGTGCGGCTGGAGAGGACTACGCTTCTGAGAGAGATCGGGCGATTCGGGATGTGGTGGAGTCACTGGCAGAGTCTGAAGATGGAGTCTGCTACACGGAAGTGCTGTATAGCATTTCTTTACATGTAAGAATTTTATTATTTTTTAAAAATTGTTAAAAAATTGCATTTAATAAAAGTTAGTAATTTACATAAATAGAGCTGTTTTTTGTTTTTTTTTGGCCAGACTGTTCCTTTAAAAACTTTATTAAAAGAAGTAAATATTCCATTAATATACAGTTCTATTGACTATAAATATTTTTACTCTGCTCAGTAATATATGTAATTCCTAACACAATTTGAAGGATAAGTAAAAGAAAAAAAAAAAGTCCTATTTGGTTTGGAACTGCAGTTTTTTTCCCAAATAGCACTTGTACAAAATGTGTATTGCTTTGCATTTGGTTTTCCTCTCTTATGGTCGCAGCCATATTTAATCTACTAAGTAAACCATCCCCAGTTCTGTCCATTGGTTTCTATAAGAGTTGCTGCAGCTAGGGATAAGATGGACACCACAGAACAATACAACAATCAGGAATTCAACTTCCAAGGTGATATTTTTACTGAATAGAAATAACTGCCAAAATTCACTCTTTGATTAGTGGCAGTGGCCCTTTAAAAAATACTCCTTCTAACCCAGGGGTGTCAAACTTTTGACCGCAGTGTAATTATATTTGGCCTGTGCAAAATGTCTAGTAGAGATGGCCCACTGGTAGACAGTGCCTTCACTGCTAATACTACAAATCCCAGAATGCTCTGCTGGTGCAATGGCGCGTCATTCAGGACCTACAAACATCCCCTCCTCTGTTGACATTATTTAGCAACCCCATTGTTAAAGGTCACCCCTCCCAGAAATGACCAAATGAAAGGTGGAAAACAGAAGCTTTTGTAGAAAAGTGGGAAGCAGAATATCTGTTGACTAATGTAAAGGACAGACCTGTTTGTTAAAGGTTCATCATTATATCCGATAAGAAGGAAAAACTCAATTGTAGACATTTTTTCAACAAATATGAAGGTTGGCTCATGTCTTTGACGCAGTTTTTAAATATGGCCCAGGGCCTGCGTATTTGAGTTTCACAACCCCTGGCCTAACCAGATTATAAAAGAAAAATATAAATACAGCAGCAATCGTTTAATAAAAATGTTTTTGCTGTGATGAACAAATGCATCTCTCTGGGAAATATATGTATATTTGTATACATTAGGTACTGGTTACAAATCTATTTCCACTAGTGCTTTTGTTAGATAATGTATTCTGCATTGTGATCTATTATCAACGCAGATGTGGTCATCCGTTTGCCAGAAATGAATCATTTATGCTGCAGTATACATTTTGTTGTTATTCTTTAGGATCGGATAAATTACCTAGATGTTGCTAGGTTACCGAAGCTTTCCCCAAAGCTAGAAGCAGGTAAACTAAGCTCACAATTGTTTTATCCCTGTGTATCAGGAAGAACATCTATTATCATAAGTAATGCAGTAATGCAGCAATTTGAAAAGACTGCAGAATCTAACTGGAAAAAACAAACGCTAAACTACGTGATTTTTCAAAAAAAAAAGTATTTTTCTGACCTAACCTTAAAATATTCCCCAAATATATAAACAGGAAACTGCTCTAAATAAATTTCATTTTGAAAAACTCCTAACAAGGATATACGCTTTGCCAAAATGTGGTAATCTCCCCATTGCTGGTTTTACAACTCGGGAGGATATAAACAGAGACTGTTTGTAGCCTGAGGCCAACACCCATTTGTGCTAATAATTAAAAAAGAAATGTTATGCTATTATTTGGATCAGTACTGTCTATCTCGACTCTCAGCATCCCACAGTTAATTTGTTTTTCTGCCCCCCCTAGTCTCCTTTGTTTTTTCATGTTGGTTGCCATGATAATAAGATGCAATGCTTAGGCCTGACAGACAGAATGGTAAACAAAGAAATACACATTTTGTACAAGTGCTATTTGGGGAAAAACTGCATCAGCTCGCAGAGACTGTTACGCGCTCGCTGATGTCCTACAAGCGGACATGAGCGAACGCTTTAAAGCTATTCCAGTCTCAGCGAGACCACTTGAGTTGCTTCACGAGACTGTAATATCTTTAAAGCATTCGCTTGTGTCCGCGTGTAGGACATCAGCGAGCGATTAACAGTCTCCGCGAGCTGATGCGAAGGATTGGGAGGTAAGTTCGCACTATGCTGAATTACCCCCTAAGGGTGAAAATTAATAAACTCGGAAAAGGCCGATTTCGCCTTTCCAAGTTTATTCCTTCGAGGTCTCGGAAGTTTCTCGTGATAAATATCACACACTTTTTCACTCGATATTTACCAAGAGAAACTTTTCGATCGAGTTTTTCAATTGAATTTTTCAGTGGAAAGGTAGCCATACTACTAATGTAAAGTATGTACTACTAATGTAAAGTATAGCTGCCTTTCCATCGAAAATTCAGTCGAAAAACTAAATCTAAAAATTTCTGTCGACAAATATCGATAAAAAAAAATATTGCGAGATATTTAACATGAGAAATTGCTGAAATCTTGTGGGAATAAACTCAGAAAGGCAAAATCGTTTAACCTTTTTCAAGTTTAAAACATTTTTCAAGTTTATTAAATTTCACCCTAACAAAAGGATCAAGGGATTTGTAGTCTTTTTCTTTGGCCAGTGATAAATTGGATCCAGCTAGTCATTGCAGTAGTTACTGGAACATCACAAAAAGTGATTGGATTTTTAGCTGCCACTGTATTTTTGTTATTTAAATGCCAAAAAGTATCATGGTATTTGTAGGCATTTCACTCATGTGTACTCTGAAACATGATTACATGGCAGAGTTTTATGTGCTACAATGACAAAAATAAGGCAACGACTAATTAATTTACATATAATTTATTCTATCCGGTCATTGTAAACTTTACACTGCATCATGATAAATGTAGGAACCAAACTCTTTTTGAAACATGTTAATGCTGCAGCACATCATTTGTAATTGAAACAAAAGAATTAATAAGCACCAAACAGTTCTTAGGTCCAACACTGATTCCCTTTTGTGACATGGCATCGTGGGAATGGTCTTTCTCGACTAGCTATCGTTTAATACCACAACTAATCCATTCTGTGTGATAAAATGGCGCCATCAAGAACAGACAACAGTAAAGAAAACTTGTTATCAATAATACCAAGTGTCCTATGTTTTTATGTGGCACAAAAAAAGTATTACATTATTTTGATTTATTTTGTCTTATTTATTTCTAAACGAGACATTGGTACCTCTTTGTCTGCCAACATTTTTTATTTCTGAAGTCATTAATGTCTTTTTTTTTTTCTCTTTTTAATCCATGAATTATTCACAGATATATTTTATGGTATGTTTTCTGATTTTATTGTTGCATGAACATAATGCATTGATTTAATAAAGTGTTGTGCTAATGCATTAACATTTATGAAGTGGAGGTTATTCTTATTAGCAAACATAAATAAGCATGGTTAAATTCTTCTTTCTTTATGACTTAGCCAACTCTGTCTGTATACAGTTTTTCATTATCATTGCTTGCTTGGGGGGTTTTGGACTTTCGCTATACTATAAAATACATTTTAAAACGTTGGAAGATTTGAACCAGCATGAAATACAAAATGCAAAGACTGGAATGAAAATGTAATCATTACATAATGAAACATACCCCAACCGAGGCATAGGAAGCGTTTCCTTATAACTCTCGTTCTAATTTTTCCTGTTACCGCCATATATGACTGCCAGGCTTCTGTCAGCACCCAGCAGAACGAAGCCAGGAAGAAAAAATGGAGGAAAGCCGTCGTCATGGTGCAAATACCCTGTGGAAATGTAAGAAGAAAAAAAAAGTGCTTTGAATTCACATAACCAATTAAATACATGGACTCAATTGACCAGAGGACTATTAAAATGAAAAGGAGATTTGGAGAAAAAAAAACATGTAAATAGTTCAAAAGCCATAAAAATGACAAACAATTGCAATGTCTCTTAACTGCCATCTACCACATACAGTATTAAATAAACACATAAGGTTTAAAGGGGGTTTCCATTATGTGCATGTGTCTATTAGCATTGTTGTAAATGGTAAGTGACAGCTGCTGATTACAATGAAATAAAGGGGTGTGAGTTGTATTTTGTAAAGGCTTTAGTTCTACTTTAACATCCCTTTAAGTGCAGCTTATTTGTGCTTTTTCATTTTATGGTTTTATTTTTCTTTTATTGTTTTATAAAATCAGAGATTAGATAAAGTACCCCAGACACCCCAAAGTGGACCCTACTTTGTAAAGCTCGGGTTATATCTGATGATGTGTCTACAAATAGCATTAATTTTTTTTTTAGGGCCAAATTTAAGTCGGAAACACTGCTCTCTGTGTTTCCGCGAGATTACCGCGCAAGTTTTTGTTATCGAGTTTTTCGATTGAATTTTTCTATGGAAAGGTAGCTATACTTTACAAAACTGGCGCGGTAATCTCGCGGGAACACTGAGAGATCTCGTGTGATAAACTCGATATATGTAGGGACCCCCCACCTCTCGAGCACTGTGGTGCTCTCCTTTATCAAAGGAATGCATCCGGAGTATTCAGATCCTCTCTTGATACGCCCCTACCTTCAGCTGCTGGCTCCTAAGTCTGCCAGCAGCTCAGCTTCACTCATCTGTTAGGGCTTGCGATGTCCTGTAATGGTGGCGCATAGCTGCACCACGTAATAGACGTCCAGCACCATCTTAAAAAGAGTGCAGTTAAACCTTGTGGAGTGCAGGGGAAGAACCCTGCTCCACAAGAGGAGCCCCGGAGGCCTACCTTGCCTCTGGTAGGGATTGGAAAGGAGCCAGTAACCTATATTAAAGGGCCAGCACCCATGTATGATGCTGAGTTGGGGGACCCAGCCCCCATGTCAATGTCCTATTGTATAAGAATCCAGTCCTAGTGACCAGAGCCAGCGCTAAAGTAAAGAGAAAGTACATCTGAGAACTCCTTTAAAGATACAGTGCACCTTCAAGGGTCACAATTCCTGAATTGATTGTGAGTACCCAGGGTTGGCAATCCTATAGGGGCAGCTATTTGCTGAATATACCTAACGAAGAAGTATTTGTGCCTGCATCTCTTATATTGTTTCTACTACCATATCATATCCTCTGAGTGCGTTAAGTTAATAAATGTTTGTTTTAACACAAAACTCCTTGGC
>WMED01013748.1:0-14292 GCA_019650415.1 Pipa parva | reverse complement strand
GGGAAACACGGTACATAAATTTTTTATATTAGTGACTTTTTGTTTTGTGTAACTTTGAAAATTATAAAAAAATTTGAATGTTTTCATCAATATATATTAGCTCTATTAGGTCTCTTCAAAAGTTAATTTACACCTCTGGCTGTGCAATCTAAGCTTGCTATCAAACAAGGGCCTGTTTTTATTGGCTACTCGCAAGTAATAAGCAATCTTATTTGTAAGAATGTATACATTATTATTGACTTACATCTGATGCACAACTTTCCAATAAATTTATTTGGTTGTGTATTGATGCAAATTCAACCATAGACCTAGTGAAATGAAGGAACATCATCTTTACATGGATGTGCTTAGAGGAGACATTGTCACTGTAACTATCTTTTTCTTATGTTAATGACAAAATACTATTAATAGGCATGATTGATAATAAGAAAGGGCAATGTCACCAGTCTGTTACATTTTGATAATTATTGTTCCTGTATTATTATCGCCACCATTACAACAAATTATTTGTACATCCCTTTCAGTGCCACACAATTCTTAGTTTATGTTGCCACTTGGACACTATATTTTCAATAGATTTTGACTATGCCAAAGAGGAACCCTGCCGTAATTCACCACTGTTAGCTGGCAAAGACAAATTGGTCCATTTGATGCAGTATGCCTTGGGGAATTCACAACTGAAGCAATGCAAAGAGTTTTGTAACTTTGCTTCTTTCATAGGATAATGAATTGGACACATATTCAATGCAGTGCAAAAAATAATGGTCTGTGACGAATAAGAGGGAGGTGGAAATGGATGTAAAATCACAATTTTGAGGGCCTCATTCTGAGAAGTCCGAATAGTCGCGTTGAGCTCTGAATTTGCATCTATTTGCCACTTCCCCATGTTTTCTTATTAAGCAAACTCTGTGAAATGGCGAATTCACGATTTATTTCAGTGTCTACTACTGTCGCTCTTTGCATCACTTTGCATGCGCGTGCTCAGGGACTTCTACTATTGATTAAGTGGAGGAGTGTGTTGAAGATCCGAATGCGACTAGGTCAGCGGTCGGCAAACCTCGGCTCGCGAGCCTCATTTGGCTTTTTGGCCACGGTGTGCGGCTCCGAGCAATCTGCCCACCCACCCGCCCCTGGCCTTTGACGTCTCTTGTGATGGGACGTCAAAGGTCGTGTGATCAGGAGCGTACTTGCTCCTCCCCCTTTGCGGCTCCCAGAGGAATTTGCAAAGGTGGAGGAGGGAGAGAAATAGCTCCCTCCTCTGCGAAGATTGCTGACCCCTGGACTAGGTGAACTACTCCAAATTCATCTGTTTGACTTCACCACTTCAGACTGGCAAATAGAGGGGTTGATGGCAGGGCTCCAGTGTTGTGTAAGGCGACTATTTATACAAAAGTGACAATGGTGACTGCGAATAAGTGACAACATGACCTAGGGATGAGGTGACATAGAAATAGATATATTTACAGAATACAGTTAGTGGGAAATGATTAAACAAATGTTACTGCCCTTCACTGGGGGAATTTTCCTCACTATGCATGACTACACTGTGCTCCACTCCACACTATGCATCCAACATTGTTCACCACTGTCTGCCTGTTTGACAAGTCTACTCTCTGCTTAGTTAATACTGAGGATTGAATCTGCGACCATTTTGGCAATGTCTCTCAAAGTGTAGTGACGTGAATTCACCCTTTTCAGAATGAGGCCGTATGTGACTGTTCAGATTTTGATGAGTAAGCTCCTTTAGTGTTATATAAATGATCTCTGACCCTGCCACTACAGTAGGTATCCACTCTCCACTCAGATTTGGATATTCCACTTGTGACCTTAATTTTAGATATTTTTTTATAAACCTACTGTAACTCACTGAATTAGCTCACCCTTCATGAGGAAAGCAACACATTTTTTCTTACAGAGATAAGATAATAAATGTATATACACATTGGCAATCCTTTAATTGCATTCTGCCACCTGCAAAACCATTTGCCTTCACTTTTTGGCTTTTCTTTGCATCTAATTTTGGCACCATTAGGAAATGATCCTATTGATTCCTGTTTCTGTCACTTCTGCCAGTCTGTGCCACTATTGATTAATTACTCCACACATTAATTACATTAGTAATTGTAGCTGGTACACCACTTAGTGGCAGGGGGCCCATAAGGCTGCCCTGTGTGACCTGTGGGGGATTGGAGCTCCAGAGACATCCTCAGAATTTGACACAGGGCAAAAGCAATCATGTACAACATGTAATTTCACCCGATAAAAGAGGTTGCAGCACAGCTTTCAGTTTGTCTTCTTGTTGAATGCCAGAAATGTTTGTAATGTTTATTACATAGTGACATGGTTAAATAAAGATACAAGTCCATTCAGTTCAACCCATATTCTGCAATGTTGATCCAGAGGAAGGCATAAAACACAAGAGACAAAATCTAATAAAGTAAAAACAATCTGTCTTATACTCTATTGACAATTTCCCTTATTTAATTTTCCAAATTTATATCTGGGTTGTTGAAGTCCACTATCGTAAGATACCTCATCCAGCTGCAATGGCTGCTGCAATTGATTCCTCTAGCTGCAAAAGGCTAACAAATGGTACTTGCAGTATCTTTCCTTTTACAGTGTAGTACAGCTCAAGATTTCATCAAAACCATACATGAGATTGGCCAGCAAACTATGTTTATTTTGATCTCAGCAGTTCCCTGCTTCCCAAATCTGCAGCCCTAATTAAAAATCTTTACATCCATTTCCTGGTGACTGTTACGATATTTAATAAACACGGAAAAGCCCGATTTCACTTTTCCGAGTCTATAGAGAACATCTCTGCTGTTCTTGCAGTAAAAATCACTCAATAATTTCAGTCGATATTTACCGGCTGAAACTTGATAAAGTCGATACATACAGACCTCATACAGCTGCACCCTAATCCTATACTTGTTTGCGCTCACAGACAACAGGGTCTCCAACTATACACTGTCAAACCGTCAGGGACAGTTACTTAACAGAGGATATTCTAGGCCCCAGTCTGTTTAGTAGGTAAACTCCAACATAACACTGCTAATTAACAAATCTGCTAAACAGGAAACACTTAACAGGCAACACTATTAAGTGGGGGTATAACGTACCATTCTGGTGGAGAGGAAAGACCCTTGACCATCTATACTTGCGATGAGGACAGACTAAAAGAATCCCAGTTGGATCTTTTCTAGTTGCATGAAAATATGAAACAAATATAGAGGTTTGCATCCTAAAATTAAGGTGCCTTTCTGTAAAGTGCAAATTTTTGTACTTCTGTTTTGGAATTTAATATTGTACATAATTGTGATAAATATTAATGTTGAAAAAAAAGTGGGATCTCTGTGTGCTATCACTCTGCATTGCCCAGCTTCTCTCTAGACAGCCATTGTGAATTTATGTTCTGGTTCAGTTCAATTGTAATACTTTATAGGCAAATGTGAAACATATGCCTTGTGTGTTAATCATCCTATAAATCTTAGAATTGCAAAACACCACAAAACATAAAAATAAAATAATCACTAGTATTGACTTGGACAAGCAGGAGCTACCCTGTTGTTTTTCATGAAACCTTTACAATATTTCCTTTTTTTAATTTAGCGCTAATAGATGACATGAGTATCTCAGAAGGAGACATATATCACAGCACCGGAATTGAAACATTAAAACATAGAAATTCCAATCTTTATAACATTGCTCAAGGGACTGTATGCTGTTCTTTGTTTATTTATTTATGCACTGGGGCCCATTTATTTAAGGCATACATAGTTTGCTAGAGAAGTATAAAATATACCTTTAAATTTAGTCTGATTTCACAGGAGTAAGTCATGGTAACTGAAATCCTTATTGCCTGTTCTTCTTTCAAGAATATGTTTATATGTGGGAAAAGAGTGAATATTACAGTGTCTAGAATTGCAACTGTAACAAGTCCAGTAGTGTGACTACACATCCCTGGGCCCTGTTGCAGGACTGGCAGTGCTTTTGTGCCCTACTACACATCCCTGGACCAAGTAAAGGTAACTTACTGCGGGGCTGCAGAGGGGATGAGGACGAGCCTCCAGTCGGGGGTCTTGGGCCTATTGCAACCATTGCAACTTCTGTAATTATGCCCATGGTCAAAAGAAAATATTAGTATTGTTAATAATCTCTTATCTCTAGTAAAGTTATGTCACCTGAAATTAACTAATTAAGTGAAGATTTTACAAACAAACTGAACTGTGATGCAATATCTTGTCATTAGCAGGCATGGTATCCACCAAACAATACTTCTATGTATGTATGTATGTATGTATAATGTTATTTATAAAGTGCCACAAATTTACACAGTGTTGTACAATTCACCAGTACTAATATAAGACAGACATTGGAAATGTGAATTACGTATTACAAGTGAGTAACTTACAGGCTTAATATCACTTTAAGTGCAATATGACTGTCATAATACTAATAGTATTATGATGTATTATCATAATAATAGCATACTAATACCTTGATTAGCTTATTTATCAAAGTGAGAATTCGACTGTCGAAATGAATTAACATCACTTCAGGTCACTGTGCTCCGATTCTCTTCTCCTTATTCACTAAATAGAGGATTCCCATGGTGAAGTCAGTAGCTGTCTCTTGCGTAGTGTGGCACAGTCATTCAGACAGTTGCATCCCTGCCACCAGCCCCCTGATTCGCCACTTCAATCTGGTTGAAATCAAACTGGCGAATGTGACAGAATACGCCTTACTCAGTTTGCTACTGCTACAGACTTCAGTGCTTGGGAATAGCAGAATTACCTGTGCACGTGCGCTTTGTAGTAGTTTGAAGTTCTCAGTCATAAGCATCCAAATTAGTCTTGAATTCGCCACATCGCAGATTACTCAATACCCAAAAATGTGCAAGTGGCAAATAAATGTGAATTCCCACCTTTACACAACAATTTGGCCATTCTGAATAAGCCCCCCCCCCCCCAGACTGCAGTATTTTACAACTAATTATAAGGGGTGGGGAACCTACAGCATTCAACTGCAGATGAACTACAGCTCCAGTAAGGCAGCAGAGGGATGACAAGACTCGTAGTATAACAGCAGCTGGTGGGTCGCTGCTAATGTTTATTCTAAGAAGGTGTTTCTAATTTTCTTAAACGGCTACATCAGGTCTGTGGATCTGCACTGCAGAATTTAGAATTGCAAATCATCCATGTCTATGAATTCTGAATAGGCGAGAGAGACACACAAAAAAAAAGTCATAGCTGTAATTTTTCCTCTGCTTCATTTTAGTTTAGATAAGACCGTCCTCAATTTAAATTAGTCTTCAAAAAAAAAAAAATGCTGCAATACTGACCATATTTTTATTCCAAGACTTTATAGCACATAATTAAAGAAGATGCCAAGAATTTCACTACTAGAACAGTATAGCAGGTCTGCTGCCCCCACAAGTTTATCTTAAAGAATTTTCATACCACCATGAGATAGATCGCAGCTTGCATGCTTCACATTCCATTTCCTATACTTTTACATCTGGGGGTCTTTTAAATGAAGTAATGTGTCTATCCTTGTAGAATTTTTTTTTTTTTCAGGTGTCTGCGTGAAAGATCATTTTTTTAAGGAATAAGTGTTCTCACAGCTGTTGCCATAGGCTGGCTGTGAAATTAAGAACTATTTCCCTTCAAAATGTTTTAGAACTGCGAGGCCTAAAAATTTAGCTACACCCTTCAACTATTCTGTAATAAGGTTCCACTTAAAAAAAGACAAATACATCATTTATCAATCACTTTTTCTCCCTCTGCCGTGTTCTGAACACAAAATAAACCTTGTTCCTTTTATTATTCTCCTTACGTTTTATTCCACGTTTCATTAATGTTTTATCAATGCAAAAACAATATATTAACAGCTTTGGAAATGTAAGGTTTTTTTTTTTAATGCATTGACTGCTTAAAATTCAAATTTTGTAATGAAATTAGTAGAAAAATAAGTTTAAAGGGATTTTCACAGTGATCTGATTAATTCACAATGAATTTGGGGCACTTACACTGGTCTCAGGCTTATGTAGTTCTTCCCATTACTTTTGGTGTATGTGCAATGGTAATTCAGTTTTACTTTGCCAGATTAACATGGCAAATGAAGGAGTTAATAGCAAGGCTCCTGCTGTCCAACTAACTAGACCACACTACAGACTAAAGTGTGTCTAACACTACAGGAATCTGCTGCTTAGTGAATAAAGAATATACTGTAGAATACATCTAAGTGACAAGGATTTATTTTGACAGTCGAATTCTCACTTTGATGAATAAGCCCCTTTAAGACTCATGGGTATCCAGGGCAAAGCAGGCAGGTGATGCAAGGCAGGAGGTGGGTCACAGCGACTGCAAGATCTGTGACCAACTATAATTACACCCCTGTATTTTTTCTACATCAATAAACAGAACTGTACTGTTTTTGTAACTGAGAATATCTAATTTTTTTAATAAAATTATTATTTAAAAGTGCTTTTGTTTTGTTCTGGAACATGTATCATATTTAAAGCTGTAATTTCAAGATCACCAGATTTAGAAATACAATGGTCTGTTATAGCCCCTTTACAGCCAATCAGTTTTAATGAATGACAACACTAAAACAGGGAAACCTGGAGGCTCTGTATGAGTTTGACTTATGCTCACACGCTGATAATTCTGTAGCATTTTGATAAGGTGAATTTGCATCCAATTCAGAAGCTTAACACAGCTCTTCAAAATACTTTGCATGGTTGTGCGCATGTAATTCGGCTACTAATCAAGTGTTGGAGTCAGCCAAAGGAGCAGATTTGGTAAGGCTTACTGTGTGAAATTTGCCAATTTGTTTAAATTTGCCACCACCCCCTAGCAAAGTAAGGGGTTGTCGGCAGGGCCCAGATGTGGCTTAACACAATTGTTCATTCAAAAGTGACAATAAAGACTGCGACCAAGTGACAACGTAAATTAGTGATATTGTGACATAGAAAGAAATGCATTATTCAGTGGAACATTGTGAGGATGACATCACTGCTCTCCACTGGTGAGATTTCAGTCATTATGCATGACTACACATCCTACTTCTGTTCGACTGACTATGCAAGAAATTGCCACTTACACCTTCGCTAAGGTAATCAGCTGCTTAGCAAATAAGGAGTAGAGAATTTGAGATTATCAGACCGTAGCGACCCAAAGTGACAAAAATTCACTTTGACAGTCGAATTCACACTTTTATGAATAAGCCCCAATTATTATCTAACATCTGTTTTGTCTATATTTGACCTAAACATATTATACGTTTCTTTATAGATACTGGCATTCATATCAGACTCTGCTCCTGTAGAGCTCACAACCTAATTTTCATTCCACAGTCAGACACTAAACCAGTTTAATTAGATCCCAATTATATTCAGAATGAGCTGTTTAATAATGTCTTTAAAAAGTTTGTCTCTTTAGTACAAACAAAATCTAAGAATTATACTTTTACTGCACGTTGTAACACTCCATACGGACACTTGAATTTATTGTGAGAATTCATTTCACTTATTTAGAATATGCGGAAGTAATCCGAAAGCAAAGTTAGATTTTTTGTAAAAGTATTACATGGGTGCCATACACAGGGCTGGTATTACTCAGTCTGAGGGCTGGGATGCCTACGGAGTTCCTTTGAAATCCAAGGTTGCATCATTTTTGGCTACTGAACTACTTGTCTGAAACCTTTTTTCTCGTTATAGTTAAAATAAGAAGCTTCAGATTTTAACATGTGCTTCTTTCACTGAAGCACAACAGAAGTAAGACATCTGCTTTTTGATTCCCTAGTTCCAACATCGTCATTTAGGTATATTTGTAAATATAGTGTGTATGTATGTTTTGAAATGGTGATAGATTAGTATGTCAAAAAAAAAAAAAACCTGTCCTTTTTGAAATTATTATTAAAGGGTATGAAAAGTTTGGGTAAAAACATTATTTATATCTGACATGTATACATATAGAAAGCCAACTGAAATTGCACCTGTCACCTCAAAACTAATACTAATTTAGGTTCTACCAATGAAATAAACACTTTTGTAAATATTTATGTATTTTTAAAAATGTACCTTTATACAGCATTTCTCTCTGTCATCTTCCCTGTCAGCCTACCTTTTCTTTCCCGAGTTGGGTGGGCGAGGCTAAATGATGATTGACATTATACCTCCTCCAATCAGATCCCTTAAATCACAATCTAGCAGGGATCTGATTGGAGAAGCTATAATTTGAATCATCATTTAGACCCACCCCCCAACTTGGGAAAGAAAAGGCAGGCTGACAGGGAAGTTGACAGAGAGAAACACTGTATAAATGTACATTTAAAAAAAATATATATATATATATTTACAAAAATGTTTATTTCATTAGTAGAACCTAAATTAATATTAGAGTTTTGAGGTGACAGGTCCACTTTAAAAATTAAAATGTAAAAACAATTTTGGGATCAGTAGTACTTGCCTCTTGTTTAAACAGCCCTGCTCCCTGTCCCATTCTGTGTACAGACTCTTCCTGTGCATGCTGATAAGCCCCACCCCTGAGTGACATTACTCACTATACAGAGAGACGGAATCCTCCACCCCCTCTCCTTATCTATAACCCTGAGCATTGGCAGATAAGAACTGTCCAACTACCTGTGTGGTCTGCTGTGGAGAGAAGCCAGGGAGAGAAGGGGGCATGGCATTAACCCTAAATATTCCATACATGGAACTTGTTTACAGACACAAAACAGTTACAAGTTATTGACACATGCTGAGTTAAGAGGTGAGTTAGGAGTTTCTTAATCAGTTTATTGCTTGACAATAGATAAATGGGACTTTCTTTATAGTCAGGGTTTACATATCCTTTAAATATGCTTATTATTTTCTATTTTTTATTAACAAATTATAAATTAACCTAAGTAGAGCTTTGGAAGTTGGGGTTGGCATGCTTCTAAAAATATCTTCTACCTTAGCAGATAAATGCAAATGTTAGAAATAAAGGAAAAAGGCAACTACAATTTGGGTAAAGTGGGCACAACTACTGATTTTGTGGTATCCCCCTTGGCATAAAAGTATCATGAAATATAAACTTATTCATCTTGTGGTTCAAATGGGTTGTTTTTAGCCAGACAAAAGTTGGTTTGCCACAAATTATCCTAAAACGAGTCTGCAAAGAGATGTGACCAAAAAATGGCAAGGGTTATGAACGAAGAATATAGACTTACAGCCAATATACAAAAAAAACAACTATTTTTATTGTAACATCCACTCCCATTCAACAGTTTTTCTCTACTAGATTCTTTCAACACCAATTAGATGACTTTAGATAAAAGCTTGGCTCTCTATACTATATTTGTGTGTGGTTGAGTGTGCATATTTGTGTTTGTGCACGTGTGTGTGCGCACACATTTTCTTTCATCCTCCAGCATTTAAAAAAAAAAAAGCAAATTGTTTAAATTAAAATGAATGCACTATGGAGTCATTATGGTTGAATAATTATTTAGTACTAGCCTAAATTTAAATTGGTAATTTTGATTGATTACCAGTTTTCATTACATTAAAATGTAGCAGAGGTATTGATCTTCATCTAAACGCTAATATTCTCTTACATTTCTTAAAGTTGATGTTTCGCATGAATATGTAAATAGCCCAGTGCCCTATAAACAAAATCAATCATGTCTATTAAAAATGTACTAAGCGTGCCATTTGTTAGCTGAGCATTAGTCGACTTGATTTGAGGAAAGCTCATTTCTTTCTTCTAAAGTCAAGCTTTCCATTTAAAGGACAAACAATGCAGCAAAAAAATAAATAAATTCATTTAGATTGGCATGGTATTAAGGGGGTTATTCACTAAGGTGTGAATTCGACTGTTGAATTCACAAACAGAGGATTCCCATAGTAAATCCGCAACAATTTCCCCATTGTAAAATCACGACAGTTGTTTAAAGTTAAGATTGCTACAATTTTCTCATAATAAAAACTCAACTACGACAGTAGCAACCTATTGCGACTGTCTTTATATGGCAAATTCGCACCTGTACGCAACAATTTGGACTTTAGTGAATAACCCCCTTTAGTGTAAATGAACACATTTTTTTCATATACCTAAGATGACATTATTGGTAAAATATATATTGTTACCCTTTAAGTTTCATTTGAAACATTTTCCTTTGGATGTCATTAGCTGGGAAATATAATATTACATCCCATTTTTATATTATATAATATAAATATATATATATATATATATATATATATATATATATATATATATTATAAATATAATATATATTATATTATAAATATAATATATCTATATATATTAAGATAGAGTGGTCGTGTTAGTCCACAGATGCAAAAAAAATGAGCATTGATATTTTGTGATAGTATTTAGTATTGCTTGTGACTCGATAAAGGGAGGACGGATCTCTCGAAAGCTTGTTTATTTAAAATGAATGTTAGTCCAATAAAAAAGGTATCACCAAATATTGCAATATGTATTTTATATATGTATATAAAGGATAGAGTGGTCATGTTAATACACAGATGCAAAAAGATTAGTATTGCAATACTTGGTGATTAGTCCAATAAAAAAAGTTAAAACCAGGTATTGCAATACTCATCTTTATATATCATATACTTTTTAAAATCCCAGCTGAATGAAAAAGCTGCAAAAGAAAAATATCTTTCCCCTTCAGCCTCCAGAAAAACACATGCAATAGCATTTTGTTATGGTATGGGAGTGTGGGAAATATTTACTCATATCTGTAAATGTTACAATAAAACCTTTTGTACAAGGGCAGTGTTCCATACATTTCCCTTGTGTTGAGGGGCTCGGTGCTAATTAGGATGGGAAAAGAGTCAAATTAGCACTATCGACTGGTACCCATGCAATCTGACATGGCTGGTTACTGGATTTATGCGTAAGTTATAGACCATCTTAAAATGTTATTCTTGCAATAAAAAATGTAAATGATAAAATATTATTGTTTTAGTGTTAACACTTGGGTAAATTCCAGGAGAGAGAATTATATATATGCTGTCATGTCATTTTGAATGATCTCTCAATCCTCTCTACTGGTGAATGAGTGTATTAGGTAACATAAGATGTTCTGACACATTTTAAATAAAATACACAAGTTGCACATGAAAACAGTAGAGTTTAGAATTTGTCATAGAAAAAGATTATCTCTTGAATTGAGCAGATTACAGGCCGCAGCTGTACTGAGGCATGGGTAGTATCATAACGTAAGAATGGCTTCTGGGCAGGATTGCTCTAATCAAGGCATCAGTATTTATTTATATCTACGGTTTTGCAAGCCTGAATTTATTTGCAGTACATCTGGGAATATTTAGGAGTCAGGTCATATTGAATTACAATCATTGTAAATGCCATCGCTTCCAGATAATTCCAGTTTTAACCACTCCCATTCCACTTACCTTCGATGCAGCAGGTACATTTCCAACAAATTTTCTTTCATACTTATCTTAATTGTTTTATTAGTTAAATAAAGCCTTCATCTCACTGTTAACTAAAGGAACAAGTTACCAGCTGGTTAATAGATACATTTAAACTGTGTGCATTACAGTTTTCTTTTGAGATGGCTGGCTTTATCTGTACTGAAAAATAGATCTGATCCAGGGCAGAACAAGATCTTTGTGTCTATATCCTTGCAGTATTCCTAAAGGCCCTTTTTAGCCTTCTTTACCAATCTCAGTAGTTCAGCTATTTGACTGGATTTTAACAAATATTCTACACTATGAGAACTGACTTGCCATAGAACCACTGTTTTCATATTTACTGATATCAAGCCGAGACCGTTGGTTTTGCATTGTATGATCCTGCTGACTTTCTTTTATTTCACATAGAGAAAACTAGAGCCTTTAACAAATGAATACTTCTAGACAGGACAAATATGATCTAGGATTCCGAGTGATGAAGATTCAGAGGACTGAGTCAGCAGATAGAGGAGCCAAGATCAAAAATGTCAGGAAAATATCACCACTGGAAAATGCGGATATGTTTTTTTTTTTTCCTGATTATGTCACAGATTCGTTTTGCCATTCATCAGCACTTTTCAAAGTTACTTTTTTATTTTGCTGGACTTTTTGATCCTGCTAATTTATATATGGTTGAAAAGAAATGATCAATATAGAAAAAAAGATCGACATCAATAAATATAAATCGGTTTAAAACTTGAAAACTGTTCAGCGTTTTGAGTGAAGTTCTCTTCCATTTCAGATCAATATTAACGTTCATTTTCAGCAGGAAAACTAGTCCGACTGTGGCTAAGTGACAGGACCAACTCCTTTGGGAAGAATTTTCCTTCAAATTTTGGGTGAAATTTATTCAATTCGTAATTTTGACCGATCGATCGGAATTTCTATCGATTCAGATCGATCGGAATTTCGATCGATCGCTCAAAATTTGATTTCGATCGATCGGAATTTAATTTCGGGCGATCATTTCGCCTTTAATAAATTTAGCCTCACGCAGATGAACATTTTCAGTTGAAAAAAATTTGACTTAACAGCTTTATACAGAGGTGGGAAAATATTGATATTCGGTGTCGATATTACCAATATTTCACCAGCGTTACAAGTTGAAAAGTTTTGTGACTTTTATACATTTTTCCCCATGGGCTGTGCTAAACACATAATTCTGGCTGGACAGCAAAGTAGCTGAATTGGTATGAGGGGAAAGTTCTGGAAGCAGTAGGTTATTATATTCTGGAACAGGCTGCATCAAAGACAAAAAAGTAAACAAAGACATCCTCATAAAGGCATGGAAAACTAGCACCACCTTATGCCAGCAGGCATTCACATGAATGCTATCTAAAATGATTTTATTAATGCACAATATTACTTGGATGCAAGACTGATTTAATAAAAAATAAAACACATGCTAAAAACTCCTAAACAGGGAGGTGGCAGATGTACTAGAGCTGACACACATGGAGATTTATGCAATTGTTTGCAGCTGTTACTTTTTACCTAAGACTTTTTAGAAAATTTCATTTGAAAAATAGTTATTTGGGATTTAAATGTTTTGAGAAATGGCTAAATTAAAGTAAATTAATGAATGTGTCAGGCTCATTGCTTGATCCTCTGCTTAGTCACTGCATTTAAATCCCTCCATTTTGCATATTTCCATCACCAAAATTGTCCTTCTCCATTCATTTTTGTATTCCACATATTCTGGTGTTTTTTTCTGTTTGCATTGCTCAAATGTTAACATCTTCCCAGTTTATTCACGTTAAAAAAAGCTTCCCATCTTCTTTTTAAGGATGGTCATTCCCATTGGCATAACTTTGAATGCCATGATAAAATTATTGCTAGAGTTACACCTGGCGTTAAACCTAAACTATTCAATAGGAGTAAAAATGCCTCCATACCTGTAAAACGATGTTTAGGTGTGCAATCTGGATTTGTAAAGAAGGTGAAAGAAGTTTTCTAAGCACAAATGACAAATGCTCTTGCTTTCTCTCTTACTATATATGCCATATATATAGCAAACAGACCTAAGGGCCGGACTGACTACATACTCTTCTTTTTTAGACTCCGTAAAAGTGACTCTCCTACCAAGAAAAGTGTTGTGTTTCAATGAGAAACAAGCCAAATCTTTCCAAATACGAATATCTCAATTAATCTGCAATGTTAAATTAATGTGGGAAAAAAAACAGTATCATTACAACTGTACGGCCTTGGGGTACCTTCTATCCACAAATATTAATTTTCCAACTGCATAAGCAATGTAATAAGATTCCATAGAACTTTTATGTTGCATTTGGTTACCCTAAAAAGTGATCTGGTCACTCCCTCGACCCCTGAGGGTCCTGAGGCATCTACACCCTCAGCACCTCGGCAATAAGATATAGGCTCATAAACTCAGTCTACACTATACTTTAAACAACAGACATTATTCCTTAGCAAGAATATTCCATCAGGATTTCAGCTCTCAGGCTTTGTTATGTGCATTAAAAAATGTGTTTCTTTGATTGCGCAACTTATCCCCAGAAAGAGATGCTTTGATGTCTTGTAGTGCTAGCATGTATTCACAAAGATCTCCGGCACTCCGTATGTAAAAACAACTTCTTTACTGAATGCTTTTTAAAAAGGTCATTGTAGTGACATTAAAAATGTGTAGATCAGCCACTTACGCGTTTCGCGTGTTAGCGCTTAATCATAGTCATGATTAAGCGCTAACGCGTGAAACGTGTAAGTGGCTGATCTACATGTTTTTAATGTCACTACAATGACCTTTTTAAAAAGCATTCAGTAAAGAAGTTGTTTTTACA
>WMED01013747.1:0-14293 GCA_019650415.1 Pipa parva | reverse complement strand
CTCATAACAAAAGGTTTTTCTCAACATTAATTCGCAATTGGACTATTCTATTGGACTTCTTTCAGGACTATCTATTGGTCAAAGACTTTTATTCACTAATAGTTTGTGGTTTTTCATATCCATTTTGCATTTTATACCTTTTGTTTTATCATTTTATTAATTTATACTATTGCTGTCAACATAATATTAGGCGCTGAACCAGTTGGATCCATATTCACTACATATTCCTTCGAGAGAGAGAGAGAAATAGTAGAAAAAGATGAGCACACTTCTTAATGATTAAGCAAAAACAGTGTATTAAATTTACATCATACCATACACCAATGTTCCAGTTCTTATTGGAACCTTTATCTTGATAATATGGGATTTAGCTGACTAGTCATAACTGACAGGAATAAGGTTAATATAGGTGGAGAGAGAAACTAGTATGCCATCTGAATGTTTTGTCTATCTACTTTTGTACCAAAAACTTAATTTGTCTGAAATATTCTAATGTTCTTTTCACCATTCCAATGAGTCCATTGTTCCAAAGAAAAAAACAAAAAACAAGCACTTGAAGGTAAAGAGATAAAATTTTGGGCTTTGGTGTCAAATAAAGAATGTGATGATGATGATTTATCTGTTCGGACTTATTTTATGAATCATCGTTCTCTACACTTTCCTATCTTTGACCGTTTCTTTCAGTTTTTTCATGGGCATATTTGTGTCAGCTCTGTTTGAGTCTATCCATCGTGTTCTTCGGAGTCCACTTCTTCTTGTCCTACTGACTACACTGAGCATTAATATTGTTTCCAGAGAATTAAATTAAATTTGGTTTGATGTTCTAGGATCATCTTGTTTGTGACCACTGATGTCCATAGTATATGTGCATCATTTGTCTTCAACACCATAGTTTATTGTGAATATTATAGATATTGTACTTTTGCAACTAGAATGGTAAATGTAACTTGAAAGTGATTAGGATTTTCCAGGCTCTCGGGAGTCAAAGATTCCATCTTCATGGTAACCAGTTCTAAATGCTTGTACCATTAATTAACTTTAAAGGTCAAATTCCATCTTTTTTTTATTTGATATTAATGCCAAATGTTGTGTTCTGTTACAGTAAGGGAAATACCTAGTGTAACCTTTGTTACTTAAAGTGCACTTGTCATTTCAAAACTAATACTAGTTTAGGTTCTACTAATTAAATATTTTTGTAAATATTTGTATTTTAAAAAATGTACCTTTATACAGCGTTTCTCTCTGTCATCTTCCCTGTCAGCCTGCCTTTTCTTTCCTGAGTGTGGTGGGCAGGGCTAAATGAGGATTGACATTATAGCTCCTCCAATCAGGTCCCTTAAATCATGATCTCATTGGAGGAGCTATAATGTCAATCCTCATTTAAACCCACCCACCAAACTTGGGAAAGGCTGGGGGAAGATGACAGGGAAGATGACAGAGAAAAACGCTATATAAAGGTACTGTCACGGAGTAGAAGTGTGGACCCACTGTACTACCTTGAAGTTTGGCTTAGGTATGCTGCGAGGCGCGGAATCTAAGAGATCTCTGGTCTTCGCCTTTAACCTCCGCAAGGAGGTACTGGTCTTAGCTGCAGGAGACCTCCAGGTCGTGACCACCGAGCGTACCCTCCAAGGTAGTTGCTAATAAGGCGCAGGAGCAGACTGAAATACAGGAACAGACTGGGAATAACTGAACAGGCACAGGAACAGACTTGGGAATAACTTGATAGACACAGGAACAGACTTGGGAATAACTTGAACAGGCACAGGAACAGACTTGGGAATAACTGAATGAATAAAGGACTGTCACTTTAATCATCGGAAGTTTAGGAACACCAGGAAGCAAGGATTCAGGAACACAGTAGCAGTAGTATCAATAAACAACAGAAACGCCAGGAGACCTGTATAGCTGGAAGCTTAGGCACTGAATGCCCAAGCTGTCCAGCCTTTTAAACTTCCCACTGCTACCAGACGCAGCGGGGGCGCTCCCGACACTTGCGTGTCATGTGAGCACGCTGCCGGCAGTGCATAAATATCTGGAAGGCGCGGCTCGTGCGCCTAGGGAGAACGCGCCAAGGAGCCCCTGCCAGGTAAGGAACGGCGGCCATGCTGACCGTTACAGGTACATTTTTTTAATACATACAGCATATATTTACAAAAACGTTTATTTCATTAGTGCAACCTAAATTAGTATTAGAGTTTTAAAGTGAACTTAAAAAGATACTGATTAATGTATGTCTAAAAAAAAATCACATAAGGCACATCTAGATAATAAAGTTGAGTGTATAGAGATGCTAGAATTTGGAAAGAATACATCCCATCTTCCGATCTCTGATATTTACAGTATATACAGTACTTCTTCTTTAAATGTCATACCTTAAGAAATTCAGTACAGGCTACTTTTAAAATGGTGCTGCTTCTGTGTAAAGATTGCATTTCATATTCAAATTCTTCCTATTAAGATGGTTAATTAAATGAGAATTATGGCTATTGTTTGGTATTAAACTGGGTTCTAATGAATAATTTAAAGGAAGTCTCAGTTGTATTCTTTAAAGAGTGAATTTGAATCAGTCTGGGGCACGTTTACTAAGACCATTTTGGCCATATTGATTAGACATAAAGTAATGTAACCTTGGGATGGTGAGAATTCCTTCCTCTCAGGGAAGATATGAGCTGTTTCCCTTAAGTGTATCCATCCATGCACCAATAGTAATCCAACTGAACAATAAGAAAGGGAACAACAGCAAAGCAAAGGTAGTGAACTATCAAACATGTTTATTTGCACTGCATTACATGTTTCAGGCAGGACCCTTTATAAAATGATAGACTGTCATTTGATAAAAGGCCATATTGATTAGTTTCACCCCATTTTGCTGTTAATTTTTATATTACTGTACTTTTCAATGCCCCTGATTTATAGAAGATAAAAATGTTCCCATTTGAAATAAATCTTTAGAAATGTTATAAGTTTGCAGTGTTTCTCTATGAGGGTTCCTTTCATTAAAGATCAATATCGATATCCTTTTTGATGGGAAATTATTCTGGACTTTTTCTAAGTGACAGAACCAGCTCCATAGGGAACAATGGGCTTTCGCTAGTCAGAGGGAAGAGAATTTTTTTGGTCAATGAAATTGTCTTAGAACAGCTTAGTAATTAGGAGAAAACAGTGACATCATTAAAAATAGACTGTTTCTCCTGCATTTACTAGTTGAAAAACTGGTTGACTTTTAGTAAATGTCCCCTAAATCTGTCAATTTAGCCATACTGTACTGAAAAGACATCCCTGCCTATTCACTAAATGCTGTGCACACTTGGCAATGATGCAAATGATTGCAAAGTGTATTGAAACACTGTCAGGTACAGTTGGACAAATATCAGTGGTGGCATATAGTATTGTAGTGAAGTGACATTATTCACATGAATTTGTTTAAAGGAGACAATGTCAGTAAAACTATCTCTTTCTACATTCATTTCTACAGACTTGCAATATGGATGAATTATCTTCAGTAAGTCAAATGTCACCAGTTTGTCATATTGTCACTCAGTCACTAAGCATTGTCACCATAGCATAGACTAATTTACAAGTGAATTGAGTGCCTTTGTCTGAATCAGTTCAGGGGGTGTGAGTTAGTTCCCCTTTGAAAATGTGGGTAAAGGAAGGACCTTGCTCTAGAGGTGGAAAGAAACCCAGTATCAGTTAAGGTAGCTGTTATATGTTAGCTCACCCTATGGGTGAAATAAGCAGCTGTAGCAAGAACAGGTATCATTAAAAACCTTCCAAGAGGTAGATATAGCACATAATAGAATAGGTCCCAGTTTGGTTCAATAAGGTCTGGAGAGTGCTCTGGGCAAAGGATGGAACTCTGATATACTCAAGGTTAATGTCAACTTCTCCAATTTGTAAGCAGAAGTGAAAAGTAAGCTGGATTTTGGGGCTACACCTCAAAGAGGATAATGACAGTTGTAGGCCTTTAGCAAGGAATTCATTTTAATGTTACACATCTTTACTTGTAAAAAGCTTTTAAAATACATGCCTTTAGTTTTAACTTACACTGAAATCATGTTCAAAGAATGAAAACATGACATAACTTCCTAACAATATATTAATTTGTCTTAAGGCCAATATGTTTTACTTGGAGCTCAGCAAGAAAATTTTAAGTTCAATCTCAGACTTGTACTCCCTAGGAAGAAAGGTCAGTACATTGGGAGGGTTATGCTCTCACTCTTCCCCAAACCTTATGGTAGTTGTTCCTCCTTATAGAGGTCTTTTCAAGGTTAATTAAAGATCATGCTTATTAATTAGTTATGCCACATGGAGCTCTGCCATTGGCCCCCTACTTCAGTTTCATCAGGTGAAGTGAAACCAGCAAATCCAACACAGTACGCTTTTCCAAAATTTTCTATGTTAACAGATTCCAATGCCTAATGAATAGCCTAACTACTGTATGTGTATATGCACATATAAAGTGCTATGGAGAGCTCTTTGGTCTGCGATCATTGTAGCATCAAAATTGGATGCAAATTTGCCATATTGCAGCATTTGCTGAATACACAAATATGGGGGACGTGGTGAATGAATGCAAGTTCTGACCTCTATATGGCTCTTTGGACTTTCCTGAATAATACCCTTAGTGCACATTACAGTTTGCCAACATGTTGTGTGTTTTACACTTTGAAATCATACTTGAATTTTAGGAATACAATTCTAAATTAAATGATTTATATAAATTAGGAGGGGGTACATCTCAGTGTCAATTAATAAATAATGATGCTTTTGTCTACATTCATGCGAAAGGGTTAATATCTACTCTCTCTATATTAGTCAATGGTTTCCAGTTGGTATCAATTCAGCTCAATGATCCATTTAAATGCCATTACTAGTCAGATTAGGCAGAGCAATGAAGTGCCAAGATAAAACCTTCAGGGAATGTAAATTTCTCTAAATGATGCAAATTCCTGCAAACATACATCATATTTTATTTCTTGTACTTTTGGCTCCTAGTTCTCATGGCTTCCACTTTTTTTTGTATCTTATGATTTTTTTTAGTTCATTTACAAATTATGAGAAATATATTCAGAAAAATGCAAAGCTGTCTCAATTATCCCTGCTGCATCCATGTAATAACAATCGTTATATTAATAATATGTTGGGCATCTTCCGACCATTTTTTGAAGAAATCCCAGCTTATTAGTAGTGCATCAGCAGTTGGATCATTGGAAAGGATATGAGAGTTATTTCTATGTCCAAAGTAGTGTCTGTTGTCAGGCAATTTGTAGGAAGTATTAATGGTCATATTGTATTTATGTTCTAAAAGGGGGATTATTTAACTCTAGGAGCTCCAAAACTGTGGCAACCATAACCAACCTGAACTATGAATTGTCCACCAATTAAATAAATGTAAAATAAATTATAATTTAGGCATCTATTCACTAGTAACCAAAACACAACAAAATGGTGAAATTGCCATTTCTTACAATAAGTGATGCATACTGACATCATGCTATCATTTATGTAGAAAAAATAGTTATGGTGGTATTGTCTAGTTTAAACATGGTAAATAATATTACTTCACTTCTATGTCTTTTTATTATGAATTTACAACAATATGCCACTACCATTAGCCTGGAAACTCTCAGAAATCACTACAAGGTCATTTTCTTCATAGCAGATTGTAGTTAATGAACATGCACTTACACAATAGGTGAAATGTTGAGTAGTTTGAAGAATTAACATGAGAAGGTAAATTCAGTCTTTCACAATCTGTACAGTACACTTTGCTCCAAGCTTTCTGGTCTGATGTACAAGAATCACTTTTAGAAATTACTTTCAAAACTTCCCAAAAAATAATAATTTAGCCGATGTTTTTAAAACAATCCTAGGGCATTTTTAAACAGCTTCCATGCTAGCTATTGAAGTCACATGGTATACATACTCGACCACAAGAAGGAAACAAGAGTGCATCAGATTCAGTAATCAGAATTAATTATAGCTGTAACCAATCATCAAATCTCAGTTTCTTTACATTTGGCCAACTTTTCAATTCTAGTCACATATAAAGAAGGAGATTTGATATTTTTGAGGTACCTTGTACTGTAAATTGATATAGTGAGTGCAATGTGGAGCAATTTCTCTCAGTTCATAACATTACACATACTATGTATTTACATATCACCTTACATCTATTTGCCACACATGTGACAACAATCTGAGTATTCATTGTGTGCAGATGTGAATTATGACTGATGTGCATATACAGATTTGACTTTGATGAATAAAATTGAGGGTGTTTTTCCCCAGGTTCCTGTTTCTATTGTGGCAGCATTTCACTTCAGACTTAAGAAAATATGGAAACTTAGTTCCAACATGAGCTAGGAATAGTAAACCAGTGAATATAAAAGTTATTATATGACTATTCTCAGTGACAGTATTCTCACTAAGTGCTATGAAAAAATAAAAGGCATTTCACTCTATCAGTGAAACAGTGAAAATGCATCAGAAAATGAATAAGCACAACTGACTCTGCTACACTATTGGTGAATTGATGTATATTGTTGAAAATGTACTTTGCCATGCAAGTTCATTCTTTGATAAATATACACTTATGTTGCACTGGTATATTTAGGGGATTATTCATGAAAGCATGAAAAGGTCCAAGTTCACATTGATTTGCCACTTCCCATTCTTGGCATAGTCAACAAACTCTGCCATGTGGTGAATTCATGAACCAATTTGGATGCTTAAGACTGCCATGGACTTATGGAGCTCTTTGCATTACTTTGGGGGTTATTGATCAAAGTGAGACTGCCGAAGTGAATTCTCATCCCTTCAGGTTGCTACTCTCTGATCCTCTATTCCTTATGAACTAAACAGAGGATTACCATAGCAAATTTGCGACCGCGTCAATATTCCCATAGCGAATTTGTGACCACTTAGCCGTCTAATGTGTAGTGTGTGACCATCATTAGCTTGCGAATTCGCCACATTGAAGAGTTTTATGCATACACAAATATGGGGATACTGTCTTTAAAACTCATCTGAAAACCAGCTAGTGTGAACCCAGCCTAATGCAGTTAGTGGGATACTGTGAGTATGACATCACTGCACTTCACTTGTGGAATTCACATCACTACCCATCCTGCTACTCTCTGACTGACTGCACCACACAATGCAAGAATCCACGTTTGACAGTGTTCATTTCTATGCTATGGGAAACTGCTGCTTCTTGATTAAGGAAATGCGGACTTGCGACTATCAGAGCATAGTGCCCAAAAATGACGTAAATATACTTTGACAGTTGAATTGGTGATTTCAAGATTAAGCCCCTTGGTTGGATAAAGATGTGAAAGCTGAGGTTCTACATAAAAAAATTTAACTCCTTAAATCTTAGACAGCAACTGTATTGATTATACAGTATATTTAAAACTGTGATTTTCCACTAAATTAAGGTAACACTAGCATTCTTTCCAAGTGGACTGTCAGCAAAGGAAGCAAAAGGTCCAATTTTGCAAGGATGTAATTCTTACAAGGATGAGTATTTTAATTACAGAATTAATTATTCCCATTTAATAAACTGGGAAGCTTGGAGATTGAACTTAAAGTTTTATTTAAAGAATTTCTGGCACTTGTAGTGTGAAACATCTGCAGAAGATGTAAGAACATGTAACATATTGATTATGCTGAGCTTTTACAAATACATATTTATAAAAAGAAAAACTTATCAATCAAAAGTTACTATGCTATGATCTGAAACTAGAATCTACAACTTTGGAGGAATTTTAGGACTTTCCAAGCAGAATGTCCTCAAATGCCGGGTTGTGAACTATCGCCCCTTAGCACCGGGCAGCCTGATGGTGACGTGAGGAAGCTCGTCACGATCAAGGGGCCGGCAACACGTATTGCCCAATTCACCCTGCTACTGGTCTATCAAACTTTGCAGGATTGGGGAACTGGAAACCTGTCCCTGATCCAATAAACCTTGGTGACCGCTGCTCTACAACTCTTGAGCCCTGTCTGCTCCAGTGGTATCAATCTTATATTAATCATTGTTAGATTATTTGTCTAAATACATTTATATAGAATTAAAACAAATAACAAAGCTGGTGACAATTAATACATTGGTTAAAAAAAAAAACATAATTTTGTTGTGTTTTGAATAGTTTTGGTGTCCGGAGTAAAATGGCAGATGCGGGAGTTGTATTGTGAAGGACTCATACTTTATATATGCATATATTTGCCAATAATGATTGTGAGTTTATTATTCTAGGACTGGTTTTCTGAGTATGGCTTTAGCACAAGACACTCTTCAATCAGACTCCATTTTTCTCCTTCCTGTCCCTGGACCTTGTACAGACTGGAGAACATTACTCATATTTATAACATCAGCTGCGCATTCTGCTGTGTTTGATCTGTGGCCTGAATAGATTTTTTTCTTTGTATCCAAGGGAATTTATGGATAAATGCTCCTTTTTTATTACTAAATCCTTGTGAAACATTACATGATTTCAGGTTTTAGTATTCAGCACAAAACAGCTCTCAGGGTCCACAGCAGACTGCTCAAGTAAGCATTTTTTAATGCAAAGTAAAGGTCACAGTGCTGGAGTCTGCTTCCATTAATCCTTTGTGCCCTTAAAGCAGATAGGATTGTAGCAGGAGAAAAAGATGATTAAAAATGAAAGCCCTTGAAATTCATGAAAGGGAACAGTTTAAATGTTTTTAGTCCTAATGTTTAATTTTAAAAGCCAGACCATTTGCCATTTTGCTTTTTTTGCAGATTTATCTATATTATTTTTTTTTTCAAAGGACATTACAGGGGCCTATTATATAGTAGAAGGATGCACATTTAATTCTTAGTAAATACATTATGTGTTTGAGCATTTTCTCTTATCATTTTGTAGTAATCCAGAGATAGTACATGTTGTAGAATATATTACTTATGGACTTTGAAAAGTATATATTTTTTGCTTATAGGAAATACAGTTGTTCTATGTTGAGTCCTAACTTTAAAGTAAATATAGAGACAAGGGTCTAACTACAAGGGGAACAGAGGTAGCAGGACCACAGAACTGTTAGGGACCCAGTGCACAGAAACAGCTGTATCTTTCATCACAGGACACTTTGCCATCAAAGCAAGCAAATACTCCTACATGCATATATTAATGAATATTGACTAGAGGAAGTAGGTTTAAGTAAACAAGTGTTTAATCTCTAGTTTCTACATGAAGGACTCAGTCTAGTGACCAAAGTGGGTAATGGCAACCACAATATTAAATTGCCAGTGGATCCTACGTACCACAGCTGGAGTTGGCATTGGTTAACACTGAGGTGCAAAGTCTAAGGAGTCTCTGGCTGAAGACCGGAGGCTCCTTAGACTCTGCTCTTCAATGTTAACCAGTGGCAATCCCTGCTGTGGTACAGAGAGTTCACTATTCTCCAAGTTATGCTTGTTCCTGTTCATGTCACAGTGGAATTTAACTCCTCCAGGGGAATAAGACCTTGTTCCCATTCACAAGTCAAAGTGCAACTTAGCTGCTCCAGAGGTGAACCTGCCTTTATTCCTAATTTTAGTATGTATGTACAGTAAAACCATATGCTGATTTTGACATCTTGTTACTTAATTTTTCATTTAACATCTGGCTGTTGTTTTCTTGTATTTAAAATGAAAATCTATGTAAACAATTGCATGTCATTTTAATTGCTATTATATGCAACTTCAGCAAGGTGTTGTACTTCTAGAAACCTCCCTTCAGCTATGAAATGCTAGAGGATGAAGACCATAAATCATTGGAAGGGTAAGGCTAGACATATCTTCAAAACATAAAAACTGAGATTAACAATTAGTGATTTAATTGATTTGGTAAAGGGAACTGAACTTGTAAAATCCAAAAGTAGAATTTAAAAAAATCAAGAGAAGAAACCTAAAAGAATATCAGAATAGGAAACAAAAGAAACCTAAAACTTACAATAAGATTGGCCTTGGAAATCCTTGGTATTGCAAGTTGAATATTAAAGATTGTAGAGGAGCTGTCGTAAAATGAAAAATGATCAGATTGAGCACAAGGGAGGAAGAGTCTTTTGTTGACGTGTTTAGTTTGTTAAGTGATTATAGTTTGCCAGGTGAGACATACTGTAGAGTATTGAAATTCCCACTCTGCATTAAAGCAATAAACCTTAATGAAACCAAGTAAGTTATTTAATAGATACTGTTTAGGAAGGGAATGCAAATAATGTTAAGATTATGCTTTAATGTAGCAGAATGGGTTGAGGGCAATGCTATTCCAGTAAAAGATCTCTATAAACTCCTGTTCCCAAGGATTGTGCTCTCATCAATCAACACTTACAAGTATTCTACAAGGCAATAACCTTCTGTGTCAGTATAATGAACCAATATCCCATTCTTGGACTGTTTTCTTTTCTTTTCTTTCTTTCTTTCTTTTTTCTAATCCCCTTGGAAAAGAAAATGCAATCTGTAACTTGATCATTTTTATTAAAATCCATAGGTTCATTTAGTAGAAAGGTTAAGTTGTGTATTTGAATTTTCTTAAAAGCCTGGAAGCCGTATGACTTGCATTGTTCTCTTATTATATATCCATGCATGTTAACGAAACAGATTCTGTCATCTGTAAACCTTGTAGAATATTGGCATTTCACACTGATCAATTCAACTTAGCATCAGTCCCTTCGCACATATTTAGGTATGAAGGTATATTTGAGCTATCAAAATGCACTTCTGTTGAGGTAAAAATAATATAGACACTATTGTTTAAATAACATTAACACGTTTTTTGGCTCCATGAAGAAGCTCTATCAGCAGGATGAAAGGAAACTCTGAAGCACTTGTACTAGATTTCCCATGGGGGTGTAAAAAAAATACAGTTTTCATTCCAAGGGCAGTGTTGTAAGACCAGCACCTGCTATTGAAGTTTGATGTAGCCCCCATTCCTTCAGTCTTGTCCTTCTTCAAAGTGCTTCTTAAGTGAAAAGTTACAAGTTTCTTGTTAAATTGAATTTCTCTCTGTTTTGTCTTACAATTTATTGTGCTGCTGCAATTTTTATAACTTGGTAAAAAAAAAAAAAAAAACTTGCTGTGGCATCATTTGTACAAGTGAAAGGCCATCTAGTATTGAACAGGTTTCTTTCAGAACAGCTACTGCCTGCACAGGAAGATAGATAGGCTGTGTCATTTCTTGGTTTCACAACAACCTTTTTTTATTTGTTTCCAAACAAATTCTCACTTTATGAAAAAGGATGCAGGTTAGAGCTCAATAAATGACAGATCATTTACAGTTCTACTTCGGATAAGGTATTATTTATTTTTCACAGTTATAGTAATTAATGTAATGTCAGTATAAACATTGGTAGAGAGTTTTATACTTTCGATGTTTTAAATAATGTATTTTAAATAAATGAATTCCCCTTTATTGCCATATACGTGGGTTTACAAATATACATATTGACTTGTTTTATTGACCTCCTTTACTTTTAACAGTACCAGCATGGACTGATTATGCAAATAGCAAGTAGGCAGACCTATACAGTGCCATTATTTGGGGCAAAGCCTGTGATTACCACTGCAGCCAAATCAAACCTATTTACACACAATAGGATAAACAACAAACAAATAATCATTACCCAGGAGCACCTGGGACTTACTGCTCTCGCTATAACAGCTTTAGTTTCATTTCAGCAGCATTCTTGCTGTCCATTGCAGTAATGCTAAACTGGCTGGACACACATTTTCAGTTAATCAGCACAGGTGTGGCTCATTCAGCACTCCCCAACTCCATTTACAATGTGGGTTTCCAGAAACTCAATGTCTTTGATTAATCTTGTCCAGGTTGTACAAAAAAGTGCATTGGCCTGTACTCTGCTTATTTGTTCCTATATCCTAGTCTACACCAAAACCCCTGTATCCAGGCTCCTTATTGTGTCCTTGTTTCGAACTATATTCCAAAATACAGTATGCAAAAGGAGCAGGAACCAACAAGAGGGATGAAGGGTGTGCCACTAGACCTAATATTATCTAATAGACCTGACAGAATAAAAAAGGTGCAGCACCTAAGAAATAGTGACCATAATATCATATGGGAACAAAAGTGCTAGAAATAAAAGAAAACCTATGTGGATAAATAAAAATGTAATGTAAAAAAAGAAAGCATTTACAGTGCTATAATAGGAAGGTAGTGTAGAAGCACTACAAATGTTTAGAGTTCAAAATAATTTATGTAAAAAACAAATTAAAGTGGCTAAGTTGGAGACAGAAATACTCATTGCCCAAGAGAGTAAAACAAACCCAAAGATGTTCTCTAATTACAAAAATAATAAAAAAAATTTAAACAGAAAATGTTGGCCCCTTAAAAAATAATGAGAGGGTTATTGTGGAGGGAGATGAGGAGAAAGCAAATTTATTAAACAAGTTTTTCTCCACTGTGCCCACAGAGGAAAATGAAATGTCAGGTGAAATGAAGAGAGATAAAGTAAATGCTTTCTTAAATGTTGCCTGTATAACTCATGATGAAGTACTGCGCTGTCTTAACATGATTAAAATAGATAAATCACCAGATCCAGACAATATACAGTCTAGGGTCTTAAGGAAATTAAATACAGTCATAGACAGACTATTATTTTTAATATTTAGGGACTCTATAATTACTGGGACTGTCCCATAGGACTGTCGCATATATTCAAAAAGGGATCAAAGTGTGAGTCCTAAAACTTGTAAGTCTAACTTCTATTGTGGGTAAAATGTTTGAAGACTTTCTAAGAGATGCTATCTTGGAGTATATGAATTCAGAGAAATATATAACTACTGTAGGGAATCACTCAAATGTTTTAGAAGTCTTTTGTAATTAACAAACCACAAATGGCGAGTTTCTTATTTATTCAGTTTTTATTTCCACAAAATGAACTTAAACACAGCCTTTTATGGCAAAACAAAAAACAATTGAATACTACTTTCAGAGTGAACAGACCTTTCTCAGAAAAACAGTGGGTAATGGCAACTCATACAGTTCTAATTTAGAAAAAATAAAATATACCTCCCCTTCTCTGGGGTTCTCTCCTTAGGGTCTCAAAGTGTTGTACAGCCACAATCCTATAACAGGGTCTTTATCCACAGGTCCTGTTTCTCTCACAGAGACTGACAGCACTATCCACAGAACACAGATTCCTACTTTTGCATCACCAACCACACCAAAATGGTCTCCCAGCTCTCTTTTAACTAGGCTCTAGCCTGCAGCTCGGGTGATTTATAAAACCTGGACTGACCTCCAGTATTACTGGGGCAAAATATCTCCCCTCAAACATAATACTCTCACACTACATATCAGCATAGATTTATGAAGGATCAATCCCCCTCCCCTAGGGCCTAGGGGAACAGAAGCAAACCAGAGCCCATTATGCCACCAGGCAAACTAGACGTAGAAACACAGGTGCCAGGTGCAGGAACACATGGGATAAGGTGGTACACCACTAGGAAGTGCCAGGTGTACAGACAGGTGCAGCTACAGGAACAATTTGGTTCAGGAACAGATACAGATTCAGGAACAGGATGCCATGGCAACTGGGCAGCCATAGGGGACAGAAACAACCCAGGCCCATATGCCAGGAATAGATTCAGTTACAGTACTCAGGTACAGGTGCAATATGCATAAGAAATGATAGTGGATTCTCAATACTACAGCAGGAGTTTGAAATGGTTAACACAGAGGCATGGAGTCTAAGGGGTATGGCCTTTGCGACAGGCACCTCCCAGCTTGTATACCAAATGGTATATCACCATTCCAGCAACAGGAAGTAGGCAAAGAGCAAAGAAATATAAAATGTAATGTGCCAGCAGTCGCAACGCAACTGGCAGGAATCAAACCACATTTAACCAGGAGTGTCAGACTATTTGAGCAAAGGACTAAAGCTGCTGGAACTCATCCTTATAGCCATAACTCACCAAATATCAAGTTCAGTATAGATCTCTTTTCTTTTTTGAATATAGCCAGAGGAGGGAGTAACTTTCTACTATTAGCAGCATCTCACACTGACACTCCTCTAAGGTAAGCCCCTTTGTTATATACTAGCCCGCCCCCTTGGAACATAATTGCCTTCTGATAGGATCCTGTAGGTTATTCCTTCCTACCAGTGCTTCCTTGTCTGCCACAATCTGTTCCTCCCCACCCTGGTAATTTTTTTTCGGAGTAGTTTCTTCTTATGTAAAAAGCCTACATTTGATTGCCTGGCTGCCCCTCTCAGTTTGCCAAACTAACTAGTGTAAGCAAGTGTTTTGGAAAAGTGATAGATGGAATGT
>WMED01013746.1:0-14293 GCA_019650415.1 Pipa parva | reverse complement strand
AACATGATTTATATTGATAATACACTTACACATACCTATTGGTATTTTATATCAGTAGCAGTGCTGTTAAAGCATGTATTACCCTCCAAGGCAACACTGCTTTTAGCACCCTGCAGCTTCTTTGCCAATTGCCCACTTGAACCTCTCTCAAACTTTCTTTTAATTCTGATGCAGCAGGAGCAGGGGCCAGCAGTAAACAGGAGGTTGGGTACTATGTAGGGGAAATCAGGAGGTAGTGGCAATGACTATAACACTTGTATTGGGTAGTGGGCGACTGGGGAAGTTGGATTGGTTGGTAGTTATTTGGTGATGGGTAGGAGAGCTTTTGAGGCAGCAGATGGTTGAGTAGCTGTGCCAGCAGCTCCTGGATCCTGACATCCTGACTGCTCACGCCCCACCCACCTATAGAAATGGAGCTTAACAGTAAGACTGGCCTCTTTGTCACTGCAGGGTTTGTTTTCTCACATCTGTGTACTGCAGGTGTACTGAACATTCCAATCAGCACATCTGGTGTTACACTGAGAAATGCAAGTGTTACAGTAACGCCTTAAGGTTTCCTTTTAATTTTTGCAATATTTTATAAATATATAATATGCAGGAAAAAAAATATTTTTTTTCCTGCATATTGCTATAAATAGATTATTGTAGAGATAATAAAGAATTATCTCTATACATGAATTGTTTTTAAAGGAGCACTACTAAGGAGCACTAGTAAGATATGGAATTGATTCTTGATCAGTTACTGTATTTGATGCCTCTGCTCAAGGCATACTACCTTTTCCCTCAACTTGGGAGGTATAACATATGGTGGGTACTACTGCACTGTGGGGCATTATATAGGGGTACTGCTGCACGTGCAGTACTATATGGGATTACTGCTGCACAAAAGAAGGGGACTGCTGGTGGGGGTGCATTTTGTCATTATTGCCTAGGGCAAACCTTGTCCCAGCACTATATGTGGGCTTCTGAAAATTGAATAGCATGAGCCTGTGAAGATTGGAAGTTTGCAGGGGAACTGAAAAGAATGCATTATATTTTTTTTTTTTTTTTTGGGGGGGGGGGGCATCTTATTCTGACACATGCCCCTAAATTCAAATCTAATTGCTAACCATTCACATTAATGTTACAGCAGAGATAAGAGTAATAGCTACCAGGGCCATGCCACTTAAAAGCAAATACAGAAAATATTGTTCCCGATCACAAAAGCTTCGACGTCGGTTTTCTTCCTCTGACAGAAGAGCCAGTGATGAAGCATCATGGGTGCTTTCAATCTCTTCATTCATGCGTGTGTTTGCTTCTACAGTCCATCTTAAAACATTCACTTTCATCTCCATGTCTGCGATCATATTATCTACTTTTAAGATGTCGCTTTCTATTTCTTTGCATTCCAGGCTTGCTTTGTTGGTTGGAGAATCACTGTAATTGATTTTCTGGGTGCTCAGCGCCCTGGAGGCTATAGCAGAAGTATTTCCTTCAAATGTAAAATATATATATATGTATTAGCTGAGGAGAACTGGACTGAAATCTTTACAAAGAAAATTGGAATTCAACTGCATAAAAATGATCAATTATTTCATCTAGTCTGTGCAATAAACTGACTGTTTTTAGATTTGAAATATTTTCTTGTACCTACCCCATGCATGATTGAATTCTGTCACTATATTTGTCACCATCACCTCTGCTGGAAGGCTATTCCATGTGTTAATAACTTTTTATATAAAGAGGTGCTTCCTTGTGTTACCTCTCAGTTCCCCCAGTTTCTAGTTTAATTAGTTTTCTGCTTTTGGACAATGATTCCCTCCTGCACTCTCTTAGTTCATTTGATATATTTGAATGTTTCTATCACATCACCTCTCTCCTTCCTGTCTTATAAACTGCACATGTCATGGCCGTGAAGCCTTTCTTTATATCTTTAACTACATTCCAGACATTGCACCATTTTTGTTGTCCTCTTCTTAAAAGTTTCTAATTTAGTAATGTTTATAGAAACTGTACCACAAATTCCTCTTTTTATACAGCCTAATATTTATTTAGTTTACTCCATTGCTTGATTACACGGCTTGCTTTCTTTCAAGTCATCTGAAATGACAGCTTTTAAATTCCTAAATCGAACAATAAGATGCCATTCAGCATATAATCTACATTTGTATATTCTACTTCCAATATGTGTTACATTTCATTTTTTCTTTTACATTTATTTATGTAATTAAACAAAATTGCAAATACCTGCTGCTCTGCCTTTACAATAAAGCTCCTAAATCAAGATAGTATACAAATTTTAATTATAATAAAATGTGTTCCTTATAGCCATAATATATCATATTAGTAAAGGTACTATGCAGAGGTTAAATGCAGAGATATAGTACTACCAGCATATGAAAGGCTATTTTAGTTATCAGAATAATTTCTCTTTTACCATAATAATCACCCAAAACAGTTGTACATCCAGGGCACTACATTTCTGGAAAGCTACCTTTCACAAGCTAACAACAATTGCTCAACCCATAGACTGGTATGATAGGTTGTCAAATAAAAATACCAGGGAAAAAGTGGGCACAGTGGGTGACTGCTACAGCCACATTTGTTCCACTCTGGGAGCAAATGGATTTATTTTAAAATTACAATAGAATACTACTGCATTCATTACCTAAGGTGACACAAAATGTAGACATACGGCATATTTTTAAATGTGGGAACCATAATGTGAGATTTCATCATAATATTACAATTTGTCAACTCCATATTGCAGCAAACATTGTTATTTTTGTGTGCAAAAAAATCTCCAGCACTCCCAAAATTAGAAGCAGTGATGTTTATTTTGACATAATAAAACAGGATTCAAGTCATCCAAAATCGTTTAAAAACATCAATATTGCCTCCTCACTTCCACCCTGGGCCAGCCATATCCTCACGCACCATTTTGCATCTATTCTCTATGAATGCAACAATAAACTGGGCAAATTGTTGAATGGTATGTTCGGGTTTGGGAGTGATAAATAACCCCCATAATTTATATGACTTATTTCAAAGGTACAAATTCTGGGGCTTATTCATGAAAGCCCAAACAGTCATGTAAAGCAGAGGTCCCCATATTCTGGGACCCCTGCAATGTGATTAATTTACAAATTTAAAAGGAAAAATAGGAAGATGCACTCACAAAATTAGTGGTATATAACTGTATTTTACTTCACCACAATGTGGATATCAAGAAAACAGAAACTATGTTTCAGGGGCAGCAGCCTTCCTTTGTCAGGCTGTTATGTAACTGATACTACCAAGTATCCAGGGAAGATAGCACCCCGGTACTTCATCATATTAATTGGATGTGCATTCCTTTTCCTATATGAATTCACAAATTGAGACACTTATTACAGTTACAAACTTACGGAGCTCATTGCAGCACTTTGAGTGTGCATGCATGTGTAATTCTGTCAAAGTCTTTCAAAGTAGCAAATTTAACAAAGTGTATGGTGTCACATTTGCCAGTTTTACTTTACCAGATTAAAGTGGGCTGATGACAGGGCTCCTACTGTCCAACTGACTACATCTCACTAAGGTGAGATGGCTACTGACACCATTTGCTTCTTCCCTATGGGAATACTTATTTAGTAAATAAGGAGTAGGGGATCAGAGCGGACTCATGAGAATTCACTTTGACAGTTGAATTCTCACTTTGATGAATAAGCCCCTAAATTTTGAATTCTAGGAAACCAGCTAATACATACAAATGTAAACTGTACTTTTACACCTCACAGGCAGCTAGAAAAAACACCAATAATACTTTTATCCATCCTTAAATTTAATTGCATGGATGTAAAAGTTAAACTGCCATTTTACATTCACCTTGGCTTTATCCAGGAGCTAGCCGGAAAGGGCTCCAGCAAACCCGAAAAACAACAAGTGCAAAACAACTGAATCCAAGCTGCTCACTGTGTAGACTCAAAAGGGAATCCCCATTTTATTGCAGAATAAAATAACACAACATTTTGGGGGCAACCGCCTCCCTTCATCAGGTGTATAGACACATTTCGGGAGGCAACTGCCTCCCTTCATCAGGTGTATAGACAGGTATACACCTGATGAAGGGAGGCGGTTACCCCCCCGAAACGTTGTGTTATTTTATTCCGCAATAAAATGGGGGTTCCCTTTTGAGTCTACACAGCAAGCAGCCTGGATTCATTTGTTTTGCATGCATTGCGTGGATGTATCCTTGGATTTTTAGAACGTTACTTGAACTTACTAAAGATTTGTATAAGAGTATTTATTCTTAAGTCTACTTCAAGATTTATCTTTATATGTAACTGCATTTGGGCAAAAGAAAATTAAAATGTATTGCTGGGGATGAATGGTGTATACCTTATGGCATCACTTGTAAAAGTTTAATAAAGTGAAACTTTAGGGCCTTTGATATACTGTAAACTCTAAAAGTATAACCTTATAATCTTAATATGAACAAATATTACATTTCCTTAAATAATCAGGGCATTAATGCTGTACAAATGGAACACATTTTTGACAGGGGTTTATTATTTGAAATGCTACACCCATTTATCTAGCTAGCACAACACTTACAAATAGTGGAATTCAATCCAAAAGTAAATTGACAGGGTTTCTTTTAAAGGAACAGTTAAGCCATCAACAGTTATATGCCTGTCTGTTTGCTCTGTTACACTCCTTTTAATCTACAGAAGCTTCTACTCTTCTATATCTGCTTCCTCTTCTGCAGATCAATTTGAAATCTTAAGCCAGGGATTTAGCTAAAGACTTGAGAATTCAATCAGAATCTAGCAGGTGTTTAACCTCATATAGCTGCTGCCCACCTGCTTCTTTATGATTTTTTTTTCAGAATTCTCAAGCCTTTGAATTAACTCTCTGACCTGATATTGCAAATAAAATCTGCTGAAACAGAAGTAGGTGAAAGAGGAGGTGCTTCTGTAAGAAAGCAGCTATAAATTCCAAAGTACAGGATCCAGTAAGAAATAAATATCCAAAAAAGCATTTATTTAGCAATGACAATGAGATGGACAAATAACTGTTGGAGACAGTTCCATTAAATGCATACTTAATGTAACACAATAGTAAATAAAAACACAAGGTTTGCAATGCAGAGAGTTGATAGCAGGTTCATGCAGTTTACTTTCACATTTTCCATCAGTTGGGTGGAGAACCTACACTATTCCTATCTGAACGATGAATGCTCACCTCCAGGGTCTACCCCTTACTCACTCCTTGTTCAGCAGAGGTAGCTGACTAAAACTCTATCTAGATCATCTACCACACCCTATACAAGAGCCACAAAGTGCTCAAACTAACTCAAACTAAGAGTCACCAAACAGGTAGCTGTGGCATACAGCCCTCTCAATCCTGGTATTCCTGTATGAAAGTTAAGATAAGACATCTTTTTTCTTTTTCCAGCAAAGATCTTCCCAGTGGGGCTAATATGCCCCATATGAACCAATGAACAGATAACTGGGCTGAGTCTAGTAACAACATCCCTCCTTAAGCTAATACTTACACAGACCATGTCACAGTATTAGGGGTAGGTTATGTTTTTTAAAAAAAAAAAAGAATACATGAATCCCTAATTAAAAAAAGAACGTAATTGTGCATGCTTCTTACCTGTTGATCCAGTCTGCATGGCAGCTTTATTGTTAACTGAAAGAGGGGCTGCCACCCCCAGCTCAAACACCTTGCACATGTCCTGGTGGAAAAGCTCTAGACAGCTTGAAAACTGCACCCACAACCGTTCCAGTTCCTCACGATCATTCTTGGAGAGTTGTTTGTTTCGAAGGGCTGCTGTCAGCTTGTTTCTGTTACTTAATGCTAACTCTTGACCCTTTTCACAAGTGCGCCTCAATTCATTCCGAAGATGAATACTATCTGATGAGCCTCCAACGGTAATGGCCAAGTGTCTGTAGCAAGATACCACCTTGGTAAACAGACAAAATTGTATCAAAGGAAAAATTGTATCAAAACTCTAGACAAAACAAATCAAAATTTTAGACAAAGGCAACTTTGGTTCCTAAACAACTTAAATCATTTTCCCTTTTTTAAAAAACATTTGTACATTACTCTCTACTTTTATACTTTGTGAATGTTAAAGAAGTGAACCATTTTGCTGTATATGCCTCTATTTTCCATCACAGCAGTCTAGAGCAGTGATGCCCAACCTTTTTTTGGCCTGGGGCCATATAAAATTGCAAAACGCCTGTCACGGGCCACTTCAAAGTCGCAAATTTTAAAATCGCAACCACGACAAATTTTAAAGTAACAGCTGCGACAATTTTCCATAGTAGAGTCGCGACTGTGACAATATTCTCATTATAAAGATGCAACTGCAACAGTAACAGATATTGCAACTGTCTTTAGCTGGCGAATTCACACTTATACGCAACATTTCGGATTTCAGAATTTGGGCTGTGGGCCGGATAGCACCACATCGCGGGCTGGATATGGCCTGCTAGCTGTAGGTTGGGCATCACTGGTCTAGAATGTTTTATAGTCACTGGTATCAGAGCTCTCAAAGAAAAGCTTGAGCAGACTATACAAAAAATTAAGATCAGAGTGGTTTTAGCCAAAAATTGACATGTTTGTCGGGGGGGGGGGGGGGGGGGGGGGGGGGGGGGGGGGGGGGTTACAAGGGGTGCATGTATCTCCAGATGCGCCCTGCATGGGTAAGAAGATTATGGACTGGCAACCTTTCAGAGTGGGAACTTGCACCAGATGTCATTATGTTGCTCGATTATGATGTCATGATATTTGACCCCCCCCTTTATTTCAGTTCTGTGGACACCTATGGAAGGGATGGAGCCCTGTAAAATACATATTACTTTATTCAGCAGAGGCAGAGATATTTCAATACAGGTAAACTTGAAAACATGTATACTTTGCCTTCAAGGTGAATTCCTGTACTTTGGTTCTGGTTCTGATTCTATCACCATGTTTTGGTTTTGTTTAGGTTCAGTTTTCTTTATGAAATATTATGTTTCTAATTAAATGACCTTCATAAAAAAATGAGCATGAATATAAACCTTGTGTTTGGTTCTTGCTGGCCCAAATATATTATGATGTAATGTGCATTGGTAGGGCATACTTATCCTGGTTGCAGCATACTATCTGGTGCAAGCAGTGCCTGTACATACCTTTTTGCACATTTTTATAGATCAGGTCTGTTTTTGTTCAGTGCTTCAATTTATTCTTTACTTTAGAAAAACAATGTTTGTTTCCTGTTCATGTTTTTAGCCAGTTCCTTTATTGTTTTAAAGGGCACAAACTATGTTTGTCCAGTAGACTCCAGTTCTTTTACCAGGTTTTTTGTTATTCCTGACTTATTTATGATACTTGTATGTACTTGCACAGAATATGAATATTAAATTACAGGGAGAAGGGAATGTATATTGATAGTTTTCTGTGTTTGTTGCTGCAATATTAGATCAGACTGACTGCACTTTGAGTATAAATATATAGCCGTTGGTGTGGTCCCACAATCTATTTTATAGTTTTGTAGTAAGGCAGAGTTGCACTGAGGAAAACAAACTTCCATGTGGTAGCAAAACCCACAACCAACCATTTAAGTATCTCATTAGGGAGTCCTCCCCATATAAAATGCTACATGGGGGACATTTAGAGGGGAATTCAGGATAGACCGAAGTGAGGTGCGGAGTGTTCGCTTCCCTTCGGACTGACTGATCTGCGCTCGCTGATGTCCTGCACGCGGACATCAGCGAGCGCATTAAAGGGATTCCAGTCTCGGCGAGGCAACTCTTTTGCTCTCGCCGAGAGTCCAAAGTGAGGCGAACACTCCGCACCTCACTTCAGACTATCCTGAATTCCCCCCTTAGTCTACCAATGCACTTTTCAGGGGACAATTCCTAGTGGAAAAGCAACCAAGCAAGGGAGTGGCAGCTGTATAATGTTAAATGAAGCGCCTTGACATTGGTTAGTGGACATTTCATTTTTATTATCATATAATAAAACTCTTGCCTTTAAAATGTACAGTAGGCATTTGCAAAGAGCAGAAATATTAAAAGTACACAGGCTTTTTTTTTGTTTCTAATATGCTGAAATCATCCATTATGAAGGGTATATATAAAATGATAATGAGAAGCCGTAATAACTAATCTGAAGAAGTGGGCATAATTGTAGTGAAAACTTTGCTAACAGCAGTATACTGCAGTAAAAGGAGTGATAATGATAAATCACCATTATTGCAGAAGGATAAATATGCCCTTTAAATGTATACGTGCACATTCTGATGCATGATGAATTGATTTATGTTTTTCTTGCTTGCTTGCATACACTATGCTTGAGTGTATTCCTAGTAAAACTGAGTGGTTTTGTAATAATCCCAAGAAATCTGACTTTACCATGTTCAAATCTCACAAACAGTCCACAAACCATATATGTGTATATGTGAAGGTGAACACTGGGCATTTGAGCAGAATGGCCAATAGCTGGGTGGGGGGACAACTCTGGTGCAAACTGATTCATGCTGTAAAGTCTCTCTACTGATAAACAAGTATATGGGGTGAAAAAAGGGAGCAAACAAGTAGAAATATGCCACAAAACTTTATTATTCATCACTACATGTTTTGGGCTACACAGGCCCTTTCTCAAGTTGTGGTATATTTCTGCTTTTTTTGCTCCTTTTTCCCACCTTATCATATTGGAATATGGATTATGAATATCCGATGTAGCCAACTTTATTTTTATAACAGCATATGGGGTCCCACTTTTAGCTTTACCCAGGTCTCTACTCTATCTAAATCTGGCCTTGCCACCAATGGAAAACAGCAATGCTAACCACTTGTCTACCCTTATGTTTGGTGCTCTGCTTTGATTGATAAGATCTTTGATCTTTGATAAGATGGCTGGTATCTTCTCCTTGTAAGCTGTCTGCTTCCTGGTGCCCCTGTTGCTTTATTGTCCAATCAATTTCAAATATCATCCATAAGCCACATATTCAGCTGTAATTGCTGGTTATTAAAAAAAATAGCCAGTTAAATGTAAACATTATATGGATTTTAAACTAAAGATCGATTGCTAAAAAACATGGCTTAAATCCATCTGGAACTTTGCTAGGCTTTCTTTGCATTGAAGATGACATCTAACATAGTTACCTCATTTAAATCCTATTGCTGTCACTTGGAATTAACTGTACTTATCTACTTGCTAATGTTCTCCATTACTATTATATTAAACTCTGCAATGGTTCAAGTGAATATGAAATATTTATTTTACTGCCCATTGAAACAATGTTATGCTTTGATTTCCATCTATAACAATTATCTTGAAAATATTACAAAATTAAATTAATAAAACACTTGAGTTACAATCTACCAGTCGTACAAAATGCTTGCAAGTTACCTAATATACTGTATGTTTAATAGCTTGCAATGCTAACATGCCATATACTGCTATTTGGGCTACTTTACCACTGTTATGGCTATTATACACTCAGGCACCATTGCAATTCTAATATATATGTTTTTTTCCATACATGAGAGGTTTAGCTGTAAACTTATTAAGCTTTTTTAACACATGTTTTTCCTTTGAGAATATAGAATAGCCAGACCTCTAAATAAACTATTTGGTTTAGACAGATCAGTATAAGAATATTTTCATTCAGAAACATAAAATAAATGCTTTTCTACAAACTTTGCTATTATACATGAACTATTTTTTTTTTAACTTTCTATGGAAGATAGTTGTATTATGGCATTGCTTTTTCACTCATCTGAGGTTATCCCTTTGACTTACACATAAAGGAGATTATTCATTAAATTGTCAATCCCTGCCATCAACCCTCTACTTGGCAACCTTTGAGTTTCAGCCTTTCTGAATTTGCCACTTCAACAGGCTTAGTAAATACATGTACCACATCACATGAGGTAAAGGGATGATTTTCATAAGGTCTGCAACTGGTGTAAGGTGTCAAATTGGATGCAGATTTGCAACATCACAAAGTCTGAATAAGTGGAATTGGGGAAGTGGCCACTGGATGCGAATTCAAACTTTTATGAGACTGTGTATGCCTAATGATTAGCCCCTACAGTCTGCAGTGTTTATTTATATCAAGTATGAACCTATTGGCAACAAATATATAGTGTTGTACAGTTGTATAGCCTTTCTACTCAATGATAACAACCAGGGGTATCTGCAGACTATAGAGAACAATGAAAAAAGTTTGCAGCAAACAAGGTTAAATCATAAAAATGCCTTTGATTATTGCATTGATTAAAATAGCATTCAATAAAACCAACATTTTTTTGAGTGAACTGTCCCTTGACATTAGGAATACCCATGAGTCTGTAGCTAATTATCAGCTAGTGCTTATAAAACAACACTCAACATCAGCCTGCACAGGCTTACACCTCCCCATATAATCTGTTATTATCTCAGCTTGTCCTTCTATAGTCTCTAGGTCATCTGTCTCTGTGAAAGGCCTTTCATTCACTGTCAAGCCCTTAGTACTGGAGTGACTAGGAATCAGTACTGTATCACTGCTACGCTTTCACAAATAATCATTTGAAAACATTTAAAGACACTTAGATTCTTAACTACAATTAATTATCTTGCATGTCAGAAAATCAAAAAGTAAAATGAACATCACAAAATGCAAATAAAATCCAATTATGCTGGAACTGTTTTATTATAAGATTAGCATTTGTTGTTTTTTTTGGCTAGTAGTTCAGTGTCAAAACTGGTTACCTTGTGAAGAACTTCCACCGCAGCAGTGCATTCCCCCTTCTCTTTCTGGGCATTTACATACTCTTCACTAGCCACCTTTATGTTCTGGATAGGCATGGTGGATTCCTTCTGCTCACTCGTCTTCCGTGTTAAAACCTATGGAGCCAAGTAATTTACATGTTGGCTTTTGTAGTTGTTGGTCTTTCTAATTTTAAACTGACTGTGTTGTCCAGGGCCTCCCCCTAATAATGGGATGTCAGATTCATTTTCTGCTCCACCAGGCCCAACTTCATGAAGTGTACATTTTTAAATGGTTTCCTTTCCAGAGATTTGATAGTAAATGAATGAGAAGAAGAAGCTTTCTGGAATTCAACTGGTGGTAGCAACTGACACAAAGAATTCTGCAAAGGTAATCCCAGGGATTATCCAAGGAGAGCCTAAACTAGAGTGAAATGACAGGACTTTCTTAATCTTATTAGCTCGGACCATTATTTTAAAGCAGTCTAGATCCCATTTTCAAACATGAGATTTAACCTTTCAGTTACCAGAGAGAACACTTGTGATTGTTTTGATCAAGAGGTCAGAGTAAAGGATGCTGATATATTGAAAAGGAAATCACAAGGCTTTTGCTACTTCTCTAGAATGAAAGCTTGCTAAGAGGGTTCTATTCTTTAACTAGTATCAATTATATTTTAGCAGTGAACAATTATAAATAATCAGTTGTTTTACCTTTACAAAATACTATTTTGCTAGATTGAGATTTTAAAACATACTTGTACTGAATAAGATCTGGCAATTTTGTGTTTAAAGAAAAGGAAATAATCGGTTTTCGAGGAAAAAAATTTGCAAATGGCAAAGGTAAAACTACTCTAACCTTGAGCTCCAATGAAATATGAAATACCATGATTTTGCTGTACTATCAAAAATATATGTCTGCTGCACCTACATGTTAACTCAGGGTCCACACGGACCCTTCCCTCTTAATGCATTACTTCATTTCAAAAATACATTATACATTACATTTTCATTCTAGTGTCCTTTCCAAAACACATACTGTATAGTTGACACAAATATTATTGGGTAAATATGAAATGCACCACTGTTGGCTTTAAAGCATTTATTGTCTTCTAAAAGCCTTAGTTTGGTGGGTCTAGATATAAAACCACAGAGTCTAGAAGCATGCATTGACAAATTCAGTACCCATCACATTATCCCCAGTGGTAAATGCTAAGTTTAGATCACATTCCCAAGAGGAAAATGGTAAGTGAAGAGCAATGCTAAATGCATAATATCTGCTCCTTCGGTTCCTTGAAGAGCATCCAAATGTGACTGGTTGATTCCCCCAATCTAGTGGGGGATATAAAAATTGAGCACTGCCTTAGTGCCTGGCTTGAACAATGATATTTGTCAGTGTTGATTTGTTTCATTGTGAGAGCCTCCTGTTTTTTTCTGTGTAATAGTGCAGTTTGTGCCATGATATTACAATTAGTGGAAGATTTGTGAGGATGACATCACTTCACTTTGCTAATGCTCTTATCATGTCCAAAATTGTACACTTCTTTGGCAAGTGACATTCATGGCTTAGTGAATAAGGAATATCAAATTTGTGCCTGTTGATTTATTCTCACTGGTTCATTCTTCCAGTTTCCAGTCATTTACAATAATCACTTGCATATATTTGGTTTTACAAGGGTCACACAAAAAAGATCAGCTCTCAGTTCTCTTCAACTATGTTAGTGTAATGTGAACATTACATATGGTATTATGAGATTTTCAGTTGTTGACAATGCTTTCCCTGCAGCACTATATATGTCCAGCAGATGTCAGTATATGTTCAATTTTACCAATAGAGAATGCATGCTCTTAATATTCAGTGGTAATTAGACTTTTGCATGTTACTGCATTAGTACCTATGAATTGAATCATTGGTTAGAATGCCCCAATATGCAATGCGTTACTGTCAATATTCATTAATGCACAGCTGGTGCATTATGGGTCTCAAACCTCATGTTTGTTCTGAGAGTTGCTATTTTGATAGCAAGTGACCAATTAATAGTTACTTTTTTGTGCATAATAATATATTATAGGGTGTTGTTAGTATGCTTCTGCCTCCACATATTGGTTTATCCTGTTTTGTTTAACCCTTATGTTATCAGGTAGTCACCAGCCAATGAAAAAACAGTTGCTGGATGATAACATCACCAGTTTGCTAGAATTTTTTATCCCCAGTAGCAAGAAGAAACTCTCAGTGCAGCAGCACACGGTGAGCATGAGAACATCTTCTGGCAGATATTAGTTAAGAGGACTGACCAAGAGAAAGACTGCAGATCCCAGTAACCTCTAATGGACCAGCTTTGAATCAGTAGCTTTTATGGAGGGCACATCAGAATCACGCCACTAAAAATAAGTGTAAAAATAAGCTCAGTGTGTCACAGAGTAGTGACAATGGGGAACAACTGATGGGAGAGTAATTGCTGTTCCCTTCCCAGTAGCATGGTATGCTGCCGGAAGTGGTGTTAACTGTTTTACTTTGTCTCTCCTGAAAAGCTTTTGTTGAGGATAGTGGTTACTGTAGTATGCAGAACCCCCTTCCACAGGCCCAGACTAGCAACAGGATAGAGGTTACATTGAGGGCTCTTGCACAGATTCAGAGAAATGATGGCACTTGGCGTGTTGTGATAGGGCACTGTGTGGTAAAATATACGGTAAAAAGGTGTGCACCATGGATATTAGTGGTAAAATTCAAAACACACTCTTTGTCTAACAGAACACAAAATATGTAGTGCTGGGTAGGTCAAAAACAGTATAAATGAAGCCATGATACTTCTTTCAGAGGTGTACACAACAAGTAGCTGTCCCTGATTAATACCATCCCAGGGTACTCACAATTACTGTAGGAATTGTGGCATACTTTAGTGCACTGTCACTTTAAGAAAATCCATGTTAGCTCTGGCTGTGGCTTGAGAATTCTAAAGAATAAAATCAGAAAAAATCATTTGGGCAGCAGCTTTGAAGGATTCTGATTGGTTTACTCGGAATTCCCAATTCTTTCAGTCAATTCCCTGGTTGAAGATTCCAACCTGAACTGCTACAGGGGTAGTTAATGAAAGAGAGAAGTTGCTGCATTAAAAACTGTCTGTAAACTGGAAAGGAATGAATTTAGTAAATAATAAATACTGCAAAAATCATTAATTTAAAGGAGAACTAAAAGTAAAAAAGGCATATTAAAAAAATACCTTATATTAAGTTGAACTGTTGCAGTCACAGCTTGAACTGTGCTGTCATTTCACTGCACAAAGGCAGACTTCTTACTGCTTAGGATGATACAGGAGCCAGCGCAAAGCTCTGCTGAAAGAGCTCACATGTCATCATGCTCATTGTGGGTTTTTTTTTGCTGGAGAGGGAAGCGTGACGTGTAAACCCTTTTTCACTGCCGATTCAATAATTGGGCAGAGCTTTTCACTGGCTCCTGTATCACCCAAAGTGGTGAGAAGCCTCGGTGCAGTGAAATTGCAACACAATTCAAGCTGTGACTGCAACAGTTCAACTTACTACAAACCCCAAAATCAGAAAAGTTGGCACGTTGTGTAAATCGTAAATAAAA
>WMED01013745.1:0-14293 GCA_019650415.1 Pipa parva | reverse complement strand
AATCCAAGCAGGATTCGTGTTGGAAGAGGGGTAGTCTAATGCAGCGAGTATATCCCAAACGCTATATTTTAACTGGAAAAATTGGGGGTAGTGTTATACGCCGGCAAATACAGTAGATACGCGAAGCCACTTTACCTGCGGCCTGCCCGAACCCAGACGTTTGAGAACCACTGCATTATGGTAAAACACCAGAACGCTACACGTGTTGTAAATCATCCAAACAAATCCGCCCATCTGTTTACATGCGGAGGACAAGCACAGCCGCTGGCATTGGTCCAAGTGAGAAAAATTTGATCTTCCGGACCTTTGCTTCTGGTAAATTTTTAAATTTGGACCTCGGTTAATTTTAGTTGGTGACTCCTGCTCTAGAACTTTCCCTTTTAAGTAATTTTGTCAAAATTAATAACTTTTAGGCTATGACAATATCCTTATAATTAGGAATGCAATTACATGTGTGTGATATGTAATATTTTAATTATAAGTTCTTTACTGAAAATGTGTCTGTGTGTATATGTATGTATGTATATACTGTGCATCAAAATCTATATTTGAAGGGGAGCTATAGTCGGATTACACCTTTGCATATGCAGTACTATACCTTAGTGAGAAGCTGTTCTCTCAGATGTTTCATCTGAAGCAGAATGATTTATTACAGAGCCCTGCAAAACTCCTGCACTAGGAAATGTGTGAGTGACGTGTACTGGCCAGTTTACCATGAGAGGGTACCCTCCCCTGGACACTTTTGCCCTACTTACTACTTTAATGCCTGTACACAAGTTAGCTTTCCTCTGTAATCTCCTGAATTTCAGGAATGTAATCAAACATGAGTGATGAGGCCAAAAGGTCAGTACACTGCTTAACCATTAGCAGACAGGCAGCTTTTTCTTGTCATGTTTAGCAGGTATATTACACACATTTCCTGGTGTTGGAGTTTCAGGGCTCTGTTATAAATCATTCTGCTTGAGATGAAACATCTACTGGGGAGAAACGCTGCTCACTAAGGTATAGTACTGCAAATGTAATGACATAATCTGACTATAGTTCTCCTTTAAAGGAACAGCATGGCCAAAAAAAACCCCACTTTTTTAATTCTTTATGTTAATTACTAACTTTTATTAAATGTGTTTTATTATCAATTAAAAAAAAAATGCTTACCTGTAAAGAACGTTTAGTGTACTAACTAGCGAACTAAAGTGTACAGAACTACACTTACACTTGCTGTACAGTAAAGAACTAAAGTGTACAGCACTTCCGTGTTGTAAACTCAATCTTTATTCTCTGCCAGCGACTCTATGGCGTTCCGAGTCTCCAGATCCCTTCCAAGATGCCCAGCCCTGTCCAGCCGCACCAGCATTTCCTGTGTCACATGGGAGAGAGTGCATGTCATCAACGCATCCTCCCTTGATGACGTGCAAGCTCTCTAATGTGAAGTAGGAAATGCTGTTGCGGGGCTTCATTATTGGCGCAGCTGGAGAGGGCTGCACATCTTAGAAAGGTTCTGAAGACTCGGGAAGCCGTAGAGTCACCGGCAGAGAATTAAGATGGCTCTGCAACATGGAAGTGCTGCACTTCTTTTACAGGTAAGAATTTTATTTATTTATTTATTTTAATTGATAATAAAATGCATTTAATAAAAGTTAGTAATTAACATAAATAATTGTTTGTTTTTTTTTTTTGTTTTTTTTTTTTTTTTGGCCATACTGTTCCTCTAAATACTATAGAGCAGTTTTTTTGAGACCTAAATTGCAAAAGGATGTTAGGTTTTTCCTGCTTTACACAAAGCCATCATAAAAAATTTAGCAGTAGGCCCTGTTCTGCTGCTGTTCTGGTTTGTACACATTTGAATATATTAGTTAGTATGGTGAGCATCTGTACAATTACGTTCAAAGTGGGCTATAAAATGGAAAACTTTGAAAAAAAAAATGCATTGTTTTAGAAGATGACACATGAACAATATGTTACACTGGGAATGAATGTGCACTGACATGGAAAACTGTATATAGGTGAGTAACAGAAGGCATCGCTGTGTTGACTGCTTGCATGGTGTGACCAAAAGTAACATAACTAATCATTTTTCTCCACGCACACATGCAAATCTTGCAGTGTATCTGCATTGGATAGACAATACTTTGTAAGTCCTTGGTATTACAGGCAAGTCTTTTCAAATTGTTTTGCAATGCAAATGAAGACCATATAAGTCCCCCTGTGATTCACCTTCAGATTTATGTGATTGATTGTAACCAATTTTTTTGTGTTTTGGTTGATTGGCAGTAACAGACTGCCTAGTGTGCATTAGAAACAAGCTCTCTGGTGATCATATATGATGGTAGCACCTATTTTTAAGCTTAGTCATATAGTACTGATATGCTCTTTAAGGGTGTTAAGGCCCTTAAAGTAGCAATGTTTCCTCTCTGAATTTATGAGAATAAAATATGTCTTTAAAATGAACTATCCATGTTTTGTAACTAGATTTGTCTATAAATGTTGAAAACGTATGGAACCCACAATGTCTACATCTTTTGCAAGAGAGATTAAAATAGGAATGTAGATGTATATTCTCTAAATTTTTTGCTTATTTACTTGTACTTATACTTGTACCCTGTTTTTCCATGAAAAAAATACATTTAATTTATTACTCATATAAATTTTACCATTAAAAACTCCTCAGAGTTATGTCATGCAGCGAGGGGTGTAATACCACTTGTCCAGACAGCCCCTGTATGGTTCGAATGCCCAAAAATGTTAACATTTTAGACGGAGCACTCGCTGCCTTCTGTCTACTTGACTTTAATTATCGCTATAGAATGCAGATGTCCAATATCAGGAGGAGTAACAGTCTTATTTCCAGTTTGGAGCTTTGCTTGCTTCATATTACTTCATTAAAGTATTGGTGACCAGTAGCTCCATGTGCCACATCAGCCTAAACAAAGCTACACTTTCATCGTGGCCAAGTGCGACTATTTTGCATAATCTACAAGTATCCGCATCTTGTATTTTCTGTTTCTTCAGTTTTTATCCAATTGTATTTTTCAGACTATAATACCCATGCTATCACTGATTGATGTCTGACTGTATACTCTGAGATGACTAAAGTTACAGAGATTACATTTATGTTGTATGCATGCACTTGTTTAATGCACCTGGGTGGTAACCTGTGAAAATAATGGATTTTTATTGCATTTTCCATCTTGTATATGCATTTATTCCCCTATATACTCATTAGTTCTGTCATGTATGATGGATCGTGCTGTTGGTAATTTAATATTTAACCTCTCTGGTATTGGAATGTTGTGCTGTGCTTGGAGTTTCTATCTTCTTTTTTTTTTTTTTTGTTATGCTTGTTTGTGTTTAAAAAGGAACTGTGCCATTTTCAATTCCAGAATTTTTCCATTTCATTTTTGAGGGCTTAGCTTATTTTTGAGCTTGGAACACTGTCTCTGCATTGCTGCTTTATTGCATGCTTTTGCTGAGGTATTCTTGGCAGCTTTATGAGAATGGTGCAGTCTGTTTACAACCACTAGAGGTGCTGTTTTATGTGTTTGGGTGATGGTTTTGCAGAGGGAAGCACTATATAGCTGCTCCAGTTTATGGGAATAAGTTCAGATAAAAAATACCCTCTTATAAATAGATGATAATCACTATTACAGATAGGGACTTTTTTCCATTTACTAGGTGACATGCACTTTATCACACTTTTTCCCACTTTATAACACTTTATCTCATTACTACCACAGTGCAGATTCTGTTTACTTTGTGCAGACTTTAATTGTACAGCATTTTTATTCCAAAAACGTGAGCTTCACTTGAATTCTTTTATGTTGTGTCTTTATGCAATATGTACATTATGTGACTTTGTATACACTGGATGTTACATCAGCAAAAAGACACATTGACAAGTACCTAAAAGAAACAGTGTGTTTGTGCAAATATTTTTGTTACTGATTTTAGGTACTGCCCATTGATGTTTAAGCAGCCTGATTCCTTCTGTTGCAATAAAGTACTCTTATTTAAATTTAATGCATAATTATATTAGCAGTCTTCTTAAGGGTGCTGCATTATAAATTCTTATTTAAGTCAAGAAGAAAGTAAGCCTGATACTTGTGAAACCTAGCACTGATTTATTCAGGGGAACGCGAAAAGGCAAATGAATAATAATCTGTACTGAAACAAAGACATGTAAAAAACAAAATTTATTTTTCTTGTCTTTGTTAACAAGGCAGCTATGCAAATGTCTTTAATTTCAAAAGCTGTTACACACATCCCGATTACCTTTCAAGCATATGGTGATATATTTGTTTTGGGGGACTGAATCACATGGGGGCTTGTGTCCACAAATCTGTGTTCATAGCCACAATCTTTGTACACCTACATAGCTGAAGGTGTGTACTTTTAGGGGATATATACTGTGTGGGGGGTATTCATAGGGTAAAGAAATGTTTTTTTCTGAAAAACTGCAAGGTGTGCATACTAGGTAGATTTTTTTTGTAAAATATTGTAATGCACTCACTTCAATTAGGGGTGTCTACTGCTACATGTCTGGTATTGTAATCAGGAGGAATAGGGCTTTTAGAAATGGTATAGGTTTTCCAAAAAAACATATTTTATTAACTAAAATAAAGCAACATTATAAGGGAAAATATCAATTTTTTTTTTTTTTTTTTTTTTTTACATATTTCACCATATATAATGAGCAAGGAAAAAAAGAGAAATGAGACTTTGCATGTTAAAGGTCAAAGTCTGCTCAAAAAAACGATATATAATTTTCCTGGAAATTACATTAATTTCCCTGCAAAAATCTTAGTAAAACGCAAACAGCGCAAAATTCTTAAAAAATGCTTGGCAATATGAGGTGAAATGAAAAAAAAATTGGCTGGCACTGAAAGGATTAAAGCCCTTCCTCATTTTACCTTCAAAATTTCTCCTTTAGAGGTTTTATGAATTCCTCAATGAGTTCAGTTTTTTTGTATTGTTCTTTTCCTGTTTAACAATGGGGATTGTCTTCATGAGCATGTTAATGTTTTAATGAAACAATATTTTATGTGATCAGAATTTCTTGGTCCTATGATTATGCAAGAATAGATTATATTCAGATCCATTGATTTTCTGAAAATTATTCCAAACATAAGCCACCAGCATGCATAGCAGCATTACATTTTGTATGACCTGTCACTTAAAAAGTATTGTTTTGGTTTTCTTTGCTGGTGTGTGATTGTGAGTTTGAAGACTTTTTCTTTCTTTCAACATAAACTTGCCAAGTTTTACATTTTATTTATTTATTGTTTGGAAACTTATGTTTTTTACATCTTTGAGTTGGTTCGATTAGTTATCAAAGGCAAACAACAACAGTTATTTGTGTGATTTGCAGTTTGTTGTTTCTTTATTGTTTTTAGCAACTTTGTAATTTTGCTGGTGGTAAGCTTAGAATATTGATGGTGTGCCTCTTTGCTATATGATTTAGTTTTGCTGGTAGTGTTGTTGTATATTGCAGTCTATTGGAAAATTACTTATGACTGAATTGTGAAAAAGCTGTATGTTACTAGTGACATTAATCAAAATCAAATAGGTGATGCCATCCCATTAACTGCTGATTTCTGGAAGTATTCATGACTAATCTATATGTGATTCATTAGATTTGAAATGTAAATAAAGTGAACATCTTTCAAATTTGATTGTTTAGATAAACCTGTTTTGGTAGGTTTATTTTTAATTTTATTTCCCCCTGTGTGTCCAGGCCTATGACTTTCCAAGGGATATTTTAGCCCATATGTTTTGCAAAGACTTACCTTTCAGTAATCAGTCAGTTCAGTTGCATTAGAGAAAATGTTTTCCAAAGGTCTACTTTCAGTGTAGTGTATTTTCAAATGTAATGTTTATTTAAGGTTTTCCTTGACTGCTGCCTGTACATTTTTTGACCGTGTGTTGATGGCCTCTCTTGCAATGGTTGAGCGTACGTGCTCAAGGAATGAATAGTAAGCTTGTCTTTCTTTCTAAGTCATTTCTTGATTAATGATCTTTATGCATCTCTCTTGTCATCTATTTCTGTTCTTTGTTTTTTTGTGGACTAATATATACTTTGTGAAATTTGTGCTATGATCTTATACATTCCCTTGTTTCTGTGGTCTTTGGTGTACTGTGACCCTATGTTTGCTGTGGTGGTGTTTGTCCTGTGGACACTCCAGGCTAGCATTGGATGACGTCATTCAACACAAGCAGCTGAATATTTCATCCCGTTTTTCACCCAGGGTGGCAGGGGAGAATGATTTCCTCCAGACTGTTATAAACAAAGTCATTGTTGCTAAAGAAGTGAACCACAAAGGTCAAGGTAAGTATGGTATACATGTTATTATTAATGCTTATGTATTTATTTGAGTGAATTAAATTTTCTTTACTAAATAGTGTAAGAGGAAGACTAGTGTGAAACTTTGTTAAAAAAAAAATAAAAAACATTGTCATTAGTCAGTAAAATAACACTGAACATGTATGTCAAGAGCAAGCATAATTTTTTTTTTTTAAGCAGACCAAAAAGGTTATGGTTATAAGGCTTTGTACACTTTGTGAAAATATATACACATACATACATACATACATACATACATACATACATACATACATACATACATAGAACAATTCCTTAATGGGGAGTTGCAGCACAGCAGAGCATGGAACACTAAAACTTCTATATATGAGGGACATAAAGTCTAAAACCATTTCAATAGTAAACAGACTTCTTTTTTTTAAATTATCAGTAATTATTTTGTTTTATTTTTACCTTCTAAACTCCCTGGCCAATGGCAGTCTGTACTGAAACTTCTACAGCTAGCTATTTGACTTAAAAAAAAAAAAAAAAAAAAAAAAAAAAAAAAAATTCCATTACTTTTCTAGGCAATGAGCACAAAACGGATCAGCTTGATTTGTATCATAAAGTAGACCATAACAATTGTCACAGTCTTCAAAATGTTGGCAGATTCTGCCCTGGTTAAAGGTATCTCTAGGAGTAAGCTGTACATATCAATATTTAAGATATCTCCAGTAACAGATATCTGCAAAACATCTCAAAGTAATACTTGTCTGGACTTTATTTAAAAGTGTTATAATCTCAATTTGTGATGTTTGAAAACAAACCTTAATTATACATAACCGGATTCTAGCAAGCCCTATTTATTCTGTTTTATAGGATTATGGGTCACAATGAAGTTGTTGCCTGGTGACATTCATCAGATTCGAAAGGAGTTTCCTCATCTTGTGGACAGGTCAACAGCTGTTGCGAGAAAAATGGGATTTCCAGAGATTATCATGCCAGGTACCTACAACAGAAGAACATTTTAATAAAAAGGCCATCTAAATTTCTATACATTTAATAAATAAAATAATAGTGGTACCAGTAACTATCATTGGCTAGGCTCTTTTTTTCTTCAGATTGTAGGGATTGGTGGGTGGGGTTATAATGTAATGAAAAGAGGAGCACTGTCCTTCTACAGCCTGAAGGTTGCAATAAATGAAACAAGACTTCTTCAGGCTATGTTAGTCCTTGTGTCTCTATAAAAAACATATACTTGAACCACATAATCTAAGTTTGTTAAAGATGCTCTATCAATTTATTTTCTCAGTACACTACAAACTCTGTCTGAACAATTGTTACTTAAACCATAAAGTAATGGCTGCTGTTAATAAAGCCAAGTGAAATAGTTGTGATTATATTATGCTGTCTTTGTTTCTTCACCTGTTATGTTGTGCTACAAAAAATTATTTTCCCAGGGGAAGATAACAACAATAATGAAGTGTACTGTAAAACTGAGCAGTAACATTTATAACAACACAAGTCTTATGTGTAAAAGTTGTGATCTAAACTAAAATTGACAATTTTTTACCGTGATTAAAGGATTTCAGAAGAAGTGCATTATAATGTACATTTGCACATTTTCAATATGCATCTCTAATGTTTCATCTGTTTCTAAATAATGATACAAGGTTGATTGGTTAGAAGTGAACCTGATATAGGAGATACTTAAATCAATATATTCTTCTTGCCAATGGTTCTTCATGCCATTTCACAGCCCAGTGCGTGCCTTCCCCAGCTGTGCATGTATTCAAGAGATCCTCATAGGAGTACAGTTGGATCAATATGTCACTGAGTCATTCTGACAGATCCACCTGTGTTACAAATCGATCAAACTGTCCTCCTGTGAGGATATCTTAAAGATGCCTGCTAGAGAGGGAGCTACACGTTTGAGTGAAGGTTGCTGCAAGAATTTACTGCATTCTACTTATGATTTATTTTGTATCCCTGATGTATACACTTACAATGATTTACATTCTATTTAAAAATACACCTTAATATAAACAAGGAGTACTAATGATAAGCAGCTTTGTTTCTTTACACTTTGGTTTGAACTATAGTGATAATCTGAGAGTAGATATGTGTTTTGTTAATCTCCCTAGACCTCTAAGGTAGCTGGCAATTTTGTGCTGTAAAATAGTTTTGTCCTTTAAAATAGTTTGTCCTTATAGATTTATAGAGGAATGAAGCAACTTGAAATCCAGTTGTCAGAGTTCCACTAAATACAGCAAGGGGACTGCAAAATGCTTATAATTGTTCATAAGAAAAAATTCCATTGTTATTATGAGTTTTTTTTTTTTTTTTTTTTTTGTACCTTTGCTAACATGAGCAAACCAGATGCATGGTATTTCACTTTATTGACCTGAAGCCTGGGGCAATCATTTTATTTAATTGGCATTGCGGCAGGCTACGGACCCATATTCTATAAATAGCCTGTATTTTATTTATGGATAAGACTACTGTGTTAAAGTATGATAAAAAAAAAAAAAAACGCAAAGTTTCAGTAACTCTACCATTGAAAAGCAAGTTTTTACTTAACCTTACTTGGTTAATTTACTTTGCTGTTCTCAGAGAATGCAGAAAAGGAGATTTTTATACTCGCCGATAATTTTTTTTTTTCTCTCTGGATCTCTTGAGGAACACAGGACCAGTGGGAGGGAACTTTACTGGTAGTCCTGTGTCCCTCAAGAGTCCTAAGAGAATTTTTTTTTTCAGGTAATTGACTTTAAAGATTGTATATTGTTAGCATCACATACAGAAACCTTTTACAATACTGTCCCTTTAAATGAGTGCATGCTGCCACATCATTAAAAGCAACATCTCTACTGTGTTATTAGCCTAAATCCACATTGAATTTACAGTGGTGGCATACAGTGATGTATGCTATACAGACAGTTTCCTGAGCACAGATTTATTGGCATCGATTATTTTTGCTTATCCTAGCACCAAGTGTTCCCTCACACCAACCAGAATGTAGTCCTTTCTAGGAAACAATTTGTCCTTGTTGCTGAAGTTGTCAGAGAAATTTAAATTCAGTGATTAATTGCTATTACACAGAAAAGGTAGTTACGTGTGGATTGCGCTATATTTTGTTTTATTCAACATAAAGGTGTAAAGATATTCCTTTTGTATTTGCATTCTAATTCCACCTAAACTGTAATACGCATTTGGTGTATTTGGTGAGTAAAATATTTGCCTTTTAAAAATTCTTATGTTCCTTAATTTTAAAGGCTATGAAAGAATAATAATCTCTAACCTTTAATGTAATTGGGTTTCTGACTCTGATTTTCAATATTTAAACCTAAAAAATACATTAAGTTTACAAATGTACCTTAATGGGTAATGCATAATTTTTACAGTGAAAACTATATAAACACCAGTTACTGAATACTCATTGTTAACACTGTTTATAACCACAGCAATCTCATTCATTTTCTCTTTTTCATTCTTCATGATTGACTACATTTGAAGGACCAGTAACACCAAAAAAATCCAAATACAGCACTTGTAAAAATGTTATCTTTGAACTTAAATTCATGATTTTTTATGCTTTCTGTCTGTTCTCATCTTTACTGATAACAGCCATATTGTTAAACTTACCTTCCCTGGCTCATTGTTTTCTATGATGCTTTACAGAAGTGTGCTCTAAAGCCCAGTTTTTAAGGCTGGGTTCACACTAGCTGATTTTCAGCTGAATTTTTCTAATTAGGCTCATTATTGTCTATGGTACAAAACATAATAGCCTGTGTGGATTATCCCACAGGAGACAATGGATACTGTTTTTCCAACTCATCTGAAAAATCAGCTAGTGTAAACCTGGCCTAAAGCTAATTATCATACTTTCTATGCACAGTTTAAATTTTTTGTAAGCACAGATTGAATATATCATAACCATAAATACATTTGAGACATTTTCAATTTTTGGTGTTACTATTAAGCAGGTTTGCCCACGTTTCAACCCATTGCAGTCCTGCTAAACCCATCTATTATTTCCATATTTAGATAATTTTAGCGAGCAAGTGTCCATGTTCCATAAGCCTTTCTTTACAATTCATGGGTGTATGGGAATTCAGACTATTCAATATTCATCTCCATTGACATTAAAGAGGTTCTTTAAAAACAACAAAAGGAAAATTTTGCACTGGTAAATTCATTTCATATTTATTCAAACTTAAAATTCCAAGAACGCTTTTTAATATGTATTTTATATTTTTTAGAATATGCGCAACCATCCGTTTCATACATTGTTGTTGTTCTCTCTGCCCCTTTTAGGTGATGTACGCAATGATATATATGTCACATTAATTCAAGGAGACTTTGACAGAGGCAACAAAACTGCCCAAAAGAATGTGGAAGTTGCTCTTTCAGTGTTTGACGAAGATGGGAAAAGGTTGGAGGTAAAGAGATTTCTAAAGTATTGTTATTATGCATAGTTTTTAGGTGGTTAGTATGTTATATCTTTAATAACATTGTCAAGGTCAACATTATTGTGTGCACCCCAAATCAACATGGGAATAGGGCTTCTTATATCGGGGGTTATTGACTAAAGTGATAATTTGACTGTCAAAATTAATTTTCGTCACTTCGGGTGGCTTCGCCCTTATTCTCTACTCCTTAATGACTAAACAGCAGATTCCCATAGCAAATGTGCGACCGTATCAGAATTCCCATAGTAAAGTCGCAACCACGTCAGTAATAGTCCATTGTTTAGTGGGCGGTTGTCATTAGTTAGCGAATTCACCACCCCTACCATGAGTGCGAAGTGTCGAATTCACACCTTTACGAGACAATTCATACTTGGGTCAATAAGCCCCTTTTATATGGCAGTGCATCTATACTGTCAGTGTGCCCTTTTGTTCTTCATGGTGCAAAGAATAGATCATAATTCACAGCTAACCCTGTTTTAACGGGACAGTCCATAGTTTTAGGCTACAAGGATATATAGACAATGCGCACACTGTTTGCAAAAGATGCATGTCCTAAAATGTTACTTTCTTGTTCTGGCATGATGTGCAGTAAACTATACTCTCAGCAACTCCTATTCACAGTGGCCTCTACTCCTGAACCTAAATACAAAAATAAATACATTGTCTTCTTCCTCTGACTTAAAGTGGACCTTTCAGGTCCACACAACTGATTTTTTTTTTTTAGGAAGCAGGGAGTTGTCTTAGCTGAATACTAAAAGATAGATTGTGATTTAAGGGATCTGATTGGAGGATCTTTAATGTCAGTCATCCTGTTAGCCCCACCCAACATGACTTGAGATTCAAGTTGGGCATCGGAGCATAAAAGAAGCAGCTTTTAACATTGAAGTCAAATTAAGCAAGAATAAATAAATACTGAATTATCTTCAAATTAAACAAAAAGTATCTATTATTGTATTTAAAGGTTTCCTCCCATTATTTAAAAGCAAACGCTTTTTGTATGCCAAGTACAACAGGGCTGATTATCAAAATACTTTGATACATATACAGTAGATTCTCTGCAGCCCTGTAATGCATAGCTGAACTAATTTATTATCATCCAGCTTTGTAGTATGGATATTTTATTAATATTGGCATTAAAGGGATAGAATTACCTAAACATCCCTTAAATTGTATGGTATTCAGTTTAGTTGCATACCACATGCACAACACCATTACCTTTGAAATGGGGAGACATGAAATATACCCTGTTGTCGGCTGATTCGGCCTTTTCGAGTTTAAAAAATTTTGCACAATTTGTGTTTAAACTAAACAGTGTTTAAATTACACATTAAACTAAAAGTCAGACTATATTGAATCTGGCTGGGAAAAGATTTTTTCATTTAGAAATAAAATAGACTGATTTCATTTGATGATAATGTGCTGTAATGTATGTTGTTTTTTCTTGAACCCTTTGACAGCTACTTGCTGCATAGCAACTGTAAAAAAAACAATGGTGTGGATATATACCTCGCTCCAGTGTTTTATATATTCTTATTTTCTGTATAGCCCTGAAAATCTTGCAAAACAAAATCTAAAGTTTTAAAAACTGAAATATTTTTTCTTATTATCCCAAGAATGTGATTTACCTGGGGGCTGGTGATGAAGCTATTTCTGAGTACAAATCTGTTGTTTACTATCAGGTGAAGCAACCCCGCTGGTTTGAAACTGTAAAAGTAAGTAAGTCATGTTGAACTGAATTTTATTCTTGCTTGTTTGTAGTCATTTATTATTTTAGACTAAAAACTGTATGCAGTTTAGTAAAAGTAGAAAAGCATTGAAAAAAAACAGATTTGCTTTAAATCTAAAGTTGTAAAACTTTTTGTGTTTGCATTTGCTTTCTGTCATAACACAGCAGAACTGTTTTGCTTTATGACTGATATACAGGCTAGATTTATATCTTTGTCCTTAATGCAAAACAGTGGCATGTGTGGTTTACCCCCATAGGAAACTATGGATACAATTTTTTTTAGCAAAAAATTGACAAAAATGACAAAAACAGCATCTAAAGTGCAGTATTGTTTACGGATGTGGTGTGTGTGTGTGTGTGTGTGTGTGTGTGTGTGTGTGTGTGTGTATATGTATGTATGTATATATATATATATATATATATATATATATATATATATATATACACAGTATATATAGAATTGTTCAAAATTTCAATATTTTGTGGTTGAGAATTTCCTCTATTAAATTCTAAAACATTTCACTAGCTATTAGAAAACCAATTTTTTTTTCTAATTTACTGTTGTTTTAGTTTTTGTTTATTTTCTAGCTCTTACCTTTTGAATTCCCTGACTATTTTCTTGGATCAGTAGCCCTAGCATGCTAATTATAATCCCTGCTGTAAAAGTAATTGTTAGCTCTTTAAAATTTGAACACATTGTTTCTACTTCCAGTTATAGTATTTGTTTGGAAACGTAACAGGTTTGATATTTTGTTTGCAACAATTGTAGCAATCTTCAACTGTTACAGAAAGTCTGCCCTAGATGAAGATTTCTCTAGAAGCAGATAACAGCAGCGCAAGTCATTTAGGAGGTAATAGCAGGAAAACAAGTGATATATATCAAATATAGTTTTAGATTTAAACTTGTTTTGTAGTTTTTCATCATCTGTATCTTTTAGCCGTAGTTTTAAATAACGTTCAGGTCTGTATTTTACATACTGGTATTAAACTTCATAACTAAATAGTGCTTTGCTAATTTTACATTATCCTCCATTCTAATGATGTTACATATGATATTCTTGTTGGGGGTTTTACAGAATACAGTTATGTTGTGTGACATTCATTTGTGTCAAACCTGTTAGATTTGTTATATACTCCTAAATAGTTCCTATATTTTTATCACTTAATTTAAAGGAAACTCAATAACTTAGGTTAATTTAAAGTACAGAAGCATGGTTTTGGTTCAACTGCCTTTGTGCAAGTTTCTAAAGCACTGTGCTAATTAATTCTATAATTGCTTTCCAGGCAGCAGTGATGAGAACTAAAAGGTTTCAGAGGCTTTGAGACAGATACTTTGATATTAATGTACCCTACTAATGTACCCTAACTATGATTCAGCTGAGGGTATAGGGTGTGCTAGCCTAAACCTCTATATTATAAAGTAGCAAATCTGTACCTTTGGGCTGCAGTGCTATCGTATCAAGCTGCTTGTGTTAGAATCTAACAGCTGCCATATTTAATCCTCATTAATATGACACAACAGCATTTGACTGGTTGAGTAAATTCGTATGATCTATTAAACTGCAAATATCCATAAGGCCTACACTCAGTGCCGGTTTTCACACATGCCCTGTAGAAGAAGTCCATGCCCAGGACAACAGCTTTCTTAGTATGGTGTGGATCTGAATTGCTGCAAAGGCTGCAATGTACTTGTGAAATATTGCATCCAGAATCAAAAATAGACCATTGGGTAGCTTTGAAGGAAATATTGTGGGTTTATTGTGTTGTTGGCAGGTAGGATAAATTAACAAATCTAATTTGTTA